>APFE031422806.1:97310-132773 GCA_000404065.3 Pinus taeda
ATGGATCATCAAACATAGCCTTTGGAAAAAATTTCCCCTAAGACCTAGGACCTAAGACGCATGAGGGGATTAACATTTTCAACCCTCAAGACACATTACATCATGACTTTTACAATTTACATCTTAAGGGGACAAACCCACTTTAACATAGACCCTCATAAACCACCCAGTTCTGCGACACAACTATAATCTAGCAGGTTAACACACTAGGATTCTCCTAAAGTTCTAATAACAAAATGCATCCCGGCTTTAGGGTCAGGTTGAAGGAAAACTCTGCCGATCGTAGATCAGTGAGACGAAAAACCTTCCGGGACATAGATTATCATTAGAAAGTTAGGTCCACCTAAGCAATTTACATACATGACACAGCTTTGCTAAGATTATTTACATCAAAATGCAGACTGGGTTTACAACTTTAATAAGATCAGGAGAATGACGATGACTGCTGAATGGCACGAACATCTCGATCAAGCGCTGCCCCTTTTTTGCGAAAAAAGGGGGTGTACTGCTATGGGCAGTTGACATGCAGCGGTCAACAGGCCTAAATCTAATTCTACTTCAGCCTCTTCTCTTAATTTCAATAGATCTCACCTGCAAAAATGGTATAAATATATACAAAATCTTAAAACCCCAAAACCCAAGTTAGCAAAATAATTTACAAATTTAATTTACGAAATTATTTTACAAATATATAAGGGTTTTGAAAATTAAACTTTTTGAGAAATAAATTTTTTTATTGCTATTTTCTTTGATAAATGGCTAAAAACACTTCAGAAACCCCATACACACTAGAGCCTTAGCGAAGATTTAATCCACCACATAAATATTCAGGATCCAAGCAAAGTTGATCCCTGCCCACAGTTTGTTAACTTGGAGACCAAGGACTAAAGTACATGCAAACACTATGTATTTATTTCAATATAATTTGTTAATCATATTGTGAATCAAACCACCTAAGATTAGCCCAAAACTATCAATAGAATGATTTTATCTCCATCTAATGAAAAACAAATCTTACTATTTATCAACACAACATAGGAAAGTTTGTAGTTAGTACATACCACAAATCAATGAACATGGACACTTCGAATTGCACCCAGAGTCTTTATTATGATAAAAAATTAGTTCCTAGCAGGATAGTATTTTACATGAATGCTTTAGTAGCAACTTCTTAGCCAGAAATCAGATGACTAGAGATTCAAATGACTCTCTAATTTATAGATAAATCCTCCAAGAGAAAAATAACAACTAGGTTCCTTGATCCTTGTCAAAATAATCTTGTTCGTCAAAAAATACTTGATCATTTTTTGATCTTAGCCATTAGATTTTTATTTTTGAGGAATTTTCGAATTTATCATTTAATTCCATTTTAATAAGCTCAAAATTAATTATTTTGAGCTAATTTCCTCAAAAATTTGACTTTGACTTAACTATCAAGGCCCAAGGATCCAATTTTTCTTGAAATATCCAATATTCCCTTGGTGGAGGACCTCCAAAAATTATATCCTTTAAGACCCACGAATTTTTCACTTTGAGAATTTAATTTTCGTAAGGCATTTTAATTTGACTCTAATTAATTAAATTTCTAGCTTAGGATTTTAATTTAACTTTGCCAGAAAAGCCAAAAATTTAATTAATCGACACGAGGGGATTAATTATTTTTCCACCCTTTAATATTTTAATCATGGGGTCTAAGTATGAGGGACCATGCACTAAAATATTTTTTACATAAGATCTCTAATTTCAACCCTCAAAGGGGGAATACCCGTTAGGCTTAGACCCTCAAATTGCATACCCAATCTACGACACAATATGATCTAGTAGATCAAGTGATTTGTAATAAAATAATTTAACCAATTAGCTTAAATTACTCCCAAATCACTTTTACATAAAACTCGACTACAACACTACGACTCACTTAAGACTTTGACAAATAATTCCAACCTAGCTTTGGGGTGAGGTTGGAAGAAAAAACACTACCGACCATCCGTGTTTAGAAACACAAATGAATCAATGAGATGAAAAACCTCCTAAGATGAAACTCTCGTCAAAATAATGAGCTTACCTAGGTTGTTACATACATTCACAGTCTTACTAGAATCATTTACATTACACAATTTGCATAATGAGTTTACAATGACACATGAACTGCTGGTAGATGATCTAATCCTATTGAAAAAATTTGGTACTTCTGCTTCTTTGGAAATTTGACCAAAACTGTGCAACAAGGCCCACTGTCACCACAACCTATGTCCCCTTCTCTTCTCGGATTTTTGTCGATGGGAGGAATCCTAGTATGGAGGGAATCACTTAGGATAATAGGATCAATGATGAGATGTAAAATGATTTCCAAGGCCCATTCAAGGAGAGGCTCAATTAATGGTTCAAATGCTTCACGAGAATATGAAAGGCTCTCCAAGAAAGACCTATAAAGGATGACCAGACCTTGGGCTCAAGAATGTTCGATAATGATGAGTGCCTGAGGTCAAGACTTTCAATTTTCTTCACTTGTGATTGATGTATCTATATTAGGGTTCAAAGTGAGGCAAGGATGGCTTATTCAATGGAAAGATTTAATCCCCTTGAGAGAAATACTATAAGAGACCTTCCACGAAAATCCCCTTGAAAGAAATACTATAAGAGACCTAGGGTTGAGAGATATACTGAGATAAAGGCTCACCCAATGGTCAACTACAGTCAAGAGAAAAGGTCTTGAATGATGAATTACAAAGTGAAAACCTTCAAGAAATCCCCAAGTCAAAAGCGGCTTCAAGGGTTCCCACTTGTTGTGATAGCTAGGGCATCAATTTATTTGAAATTCCACCATCATAATTCATTCAAAACAAGAGGATGCCTAAATGAGTCACAAATGAAGAAATTTGTCTGGACATGACCCCAAAATTCCTTCTTCCTAAAATTTCACACCAAGCCCCCAAAAATCTCCTTATCCTTAAGAGGCACAAAGAAAAGAGGAAGAAAATAGGTGAAAGAATGATATTTTATCGAGTTAATGTGATCTCCAAGGATATAGGACCAGTGCCTAGCAATTGGGAGGATTGGTGTCAAAATGATCTCCATTTGGAAAACTTCACTCTTCAAGGAGGCCTAAAGAAGCAACTTCATTATCTATGAATGCAACTACATGAAAACTTTAGACTTTTATACTTCAATGAAAATTATTATGGAGTTTCAAGGACGCAAATGCAAATTATCCCCTAGGAACATTCATTCATTCTTTGTACAATGGGTAACACATGCAAAAATCTCCAATAGTTTCAATTATTCCACTAATTTGCATTAATTAGGGCACATTATTTCACCATAAGAAAATAATTCCATGCATTAAACATCCATTAAAACATAATATAGCATTATATTGCACTTACAAGACAAAGAAGAATGTATACATCCACAACCTTGCCAACCAGAAGCTCCAAGAGAGATGGTGAAAATTTTCCATACATCAAAATGCATTTAATCATCCAAATCACTCCATAAAGTGCAGGCTGAAATTCCCTAATGGAGAAGTCGAAAATCCCAAGCGTGATGACCAATACAAATGAGGCCTATTTTATTTATATGAGGCTCCTCAAGTTCACATTTGCCTAATTTAGCCCCAAATAATATCTTAATGTGCAAATAACATATCTTTTGGTGCCAAGTCCATCAAATAGCTACAAAAGTGAATGATAAGTCATCCAAGAGCACTAAAATAGTGCATCATGGAGTAGGAAGGGCCATTAGAAGGCCTAAATGAGTCCTCTAAGTGCCATGATGAAGAGGAGGGATCCAAAAATGATGATCAAGGGCATGGCCCCTTGATCTCCAAGCAAAACATCCTGTGGTGCTCCCAAGTGGCTATGGGGCACAATCAATGATCTTATGGGTCTTCAATGGCTCAATAGAAAGTCAATGCTCCATAAGTGAGGGCTAGAAGATGATGCATGCCCTCCCATGTCTCTTTGCATGAGGCAAAACCCCATCTGGGCCCTGGATCAATTACCAACTATTGGATGCAAGTGTGTGGCCCACTGGGCAACGCTGTCCAAGATCATCATTGTCTATGTAAGGATGGGGCATGAACAAGAAATATGTGGTGCTAAAGAATCCCATGATGAGGAAATCAATGCTCTAATGTGGTGGAGGCCCATGGCTCTCAACGCACACCCTACAGGTGCCATTATGACCCTCTGGAGGGCTTGGATCCCATATAGGAAGACTAAGTCCAAGATGAAGACCCACCTGCAATCCTATATAAGATCCAGTGTGTCTCCTCACCTGCAGTGTCCCAAATCATAGATTTTTGGAACAAACACTTCATATAAAACTATCATGCATTTACTAGAAGATTGTCATGTAAAATCGAAACCATAAATCTATAAATCGCATAAAATCTCATTACAAATCACAACAAGAGGAACAATGAGAAATGCAACAACCAAAATCCAGCGTTATTATATATAGATAGATGCCAATACAATAGCTAAGAATGACCCTCCATCTCCAAACTGAAACAGAAAAACAATCACTACACATGTGGATTTTGAATGAATCCACCAAGGGAAGATGGGTGCTCGCCCAATCCCTCTATCTCACCCGACGATTTTCGTCCTAAGGCTACCAATGGAGTAGAGAACGAGGTCCTCAACCTCTCATACAAGAAACAATATCAAAACCAAGATGTCCTCCAATGGTCTCCTCCTCTTTTATAGATTTGATGGACTCCTCTAAAACCTTTTATTATTTTAATCATGCAGCCCTTTTCCCTCTTTTATTTCAATTAAAATATTCTTTTTAATGTGGGAAAATGGTAAATTGGCCATCATGTCTCCCCAGGTCATTGAAACTCCCATCTAACCATCCCATCATGTAGTTCTTCTTGTTCGGTTCCAACGAGCTATTACACTAAGGTGTTCTGCCACGTATTCCTCCCAGAATGCCACCTTAAGCATAATTAATTGAGTCAAGCCCACTAATAACTCAGTTTTCTGAAAGTTGTCGAAATGCGCCAAAATGAAGGGCAAATTGTGTGAATGATGGAATATACCAAGCGAATGCCATTGGACCTCATAGAAACTCCTCAAAACTACATTGGGACCCCTGATAACATAACTTGCTCCACGGACCTAGCCATCCCCTGCCTTGGAAATCCACCTTGGCTGTACCATGAAGAAGAATAAAAATGGGGACATGACATCACCTTCCAGTACAACAATTCATTAGTGAAATTGAGTAAATAAGCTTGCTAATCAAGGGAAAAAGTGGATACTTCATAGTGGCATGCCCTTCCAAATGGGATTTAGAGTGTACAAGTGTCACCAAGCTCAATAAGAGAGGTTAATAAAGGACCCTATTAGGTCATTTCAACCTCTAAGGGAGTAACAGGTCCATGTTACATCCGTCAATTGGCAGGTGTCATGTGAAATGATGGTGGAACATAGTGGGGCAACAGGGAAGGCTCCTAGCCACATGCCATGGTACAAGGGACGCTATAATGAAGGAAGCCCACACATTGGGTGTATGGATGTAGGAAGGAGCAATCATGGTACATGAGTTACCCCGGCCTTTGTTTTTCCACCCTTCTTCATATGCTTTTTTGCCTTTTACTGATTTTTCTTTCTTTTAACTACTCGGGGCTCGAGGGGATGAGAACATGATGTGCATGATAAAGCAATGATTATGCCCTTAAGGTTGGGCAATTCATCGCCCCCCAAGGGTTGGGACAATCATGGGTTCCTTAATGATGTAGGGGGTATTCATAGGGGCCCTAGGAACCAGGGTGATGGTCACAATGATAGGGGGTAGAGCTCATGTTTGGCTTTTGCCCACGTGCTAAATTTTTGTCCCAGCCATCTTTTGCATTTTGTGGTACATTTCTTGTTGTAAATGGTCAAATTATGCTTTTAAATTTCTTTTTAGCTGCATCAACCTTCAGGGCATTGTTCTAGGCCCAACCCAAAGTGTAGACAAGGGGAGGGGGGGCTAACACCTTTTGGACCTAATGGGAAAATGTCGACCCAGATGGGAAAAGTGTGAAAAAATGTTATAATGAGCGGAGGGGATTGAGACATATGGTATCGGGAAGCGGGGCCACGCAACCAAAATCAAAGTTTCCCATGTAGTACCACTCCTAAAGCTAGTAGCCAATAGAGGAAATCCCATGGGACTAGGATACAAGATTAACCACCAAGTTGGGACAAAGGAACAAGAGTACAATCCAAGCCCATATCTCCGTTGAATCCCCCCACTAATCCATGTCCAAATGTGTCCAAGAAAACTGTTGGGTAATTTAATTGTCAGTGACATTACTTGTCATTAAATTCTCAAACCTGGGGTTCATGAACTTGCGAAGTATACTTGTACAATATATGCTAGGAATCAACTTTCAATTTCAAAAAGAAAATTCTACTCTATTGAAAAAAATTGCAAAACCGAAATAAAACCTATTCATGAAAAATGTCTAAGATGAGTATGCACACACTTTCTTTTTCAAAAGTCTCAAATTCAGAACTTGGAAAGCAATCTTTTAATCTATGAAATTGAAATGACGATTGACATGAAAGTAAACTTACTCTATTGACATGAAAATAAGTCTCTTTTAGTGACATGAAAGTAAATCTATCTTATCAACAGAAAAGTAAATCTATTCTAATGACTTGAAAGTAAATTTAATCTAGAAAGTAACAAATCCTATACTAAGAAAGCATTGAATTCTTAATCTTTGAAATTTAAAGGCAACCTATTCTGAAAGAAATGAGAGATCAATTGAAATTACTAAAGTGTGCATTATCAAATTAGAATCACTCATGACTATCTATGAATCTAAATACAGACAAATTGAAAAGAATTGAATATATGAAATGAGAGCAATAACGCTTAGCCTACAAAAGAACATAAATGGAATGAGCATGAAAGAATGTAAACAATGCATCTAACCAAAAGACCTAAAATCGACATAAAGAAATTAAAAAAAATAAAACATTAGAATACATCCCATACTCATTAGGTGGCCATCCCAAAGTGCATGAGAGGTGGAGAGTTGAGAAAGCTCTTGATCAAACACCAAATGAAGCCACAACCATATTAAAGTGAACTACAATGGTATTCATTACATCAATCATAAGCATAGTACCATTCCTTAACATCCAAAACTCTACATTAAAGCATGAGCATAGCTCCCAAACTTTTCACACCTTTTGAGAGAAGAAGGCACTCTTATTATACAAAATCTAAGATAACTAATTCATAAATGTAGATCCACAAATCTCTCCTAGATCCACAAGTATCTCATGTGGTTACAACTATGTGTTGACATCTAGCAATTAACATCTCTTCATATCCTCTCAGAAATCTCTCATAGCTTTGATAGGAGACACTTATCAAAAATTCCATGGTCTTTGTCCATGAAATGTGCTTAACCAATGATCTCAGATCTTCCTCAAACTTTCAAGAGTTTGAAGAGGAAATTCGAATTTGAGTCTTGGAGGCCAAATATGACTATCTTGGAATCTTCAAATATGCCTACACATGTCACAAAACTCATCCAACTTTTATATATAAGTGAGCACATGTTATTTTTCTAATATTTAACCACAAATTCACTCAAAATACCAAAACAAATGTATTGGAAAATAATGTGTCTAAACCCATATTTAATTATGAAGATGGTCTTAGTGCATGGTTATGGAGCCGCAGAATATGGCAAATTCTGAAGGAAAGTGAAAGTAAAAAGGGTGAAATAAATGACATTTTGGAGACCCAACAAAAAGCAAGCATAAACACCCAATTACATAATGAAAAACCATACCTTCGAGGTTGGAAGCCCACCTTCAAACATACGATCATAACAAATGGGCGAGGGCACACAATAGTTGGCTCAGGTGGCTGAGAATGGTGTCACATCGAGCTATCTTGTCGCTGCAAGGGGTTACTGGTTGCCAACATAAGACAAACCTAGGAGAAAAATTATCCTATAGGGTTCACCCTCCGGTGGTCGGTAACAAGCCTTAATTATATTTTGACCCTTTAGACTCCTATATATATCAAGGAGGTCTTGTCATTTGAGTCATTCAAGAATTTTTCATTTATGTGATGTAAAGGGAGGTTGCCCTCTCGAAGCCTTATTATCTAGTTGTGAACTATCTTTTCTTGTGTTTCTATGTTAATTTTGATCTGGATACAAAACCTTTGGTAACAGAGCTCTTGATCCTAGGTTGTTCTACTTCAAACGGGTACAGGCTAATGATATACAAAACATAAATATTTTAATTATTAAAAATTTCCTAGGAAAACCTAATGCAATTCCATGAGACTCTGGAAAATGCCTAGCATGGTAATATACATTGACTTAGAAAACACACTCAAGGCTAATCGCACTCCAGCTTTGGAAGATCTGAGTGAAAAACTTAATTAATTATTTATCGCTAAAAAGCGAAAAATAATTAATTAAGTGAAAAAAAACACTCTAGAGTGACGTTCTTACTAACCAGGTCCCAAGGGTCTAAGTCTATTACATAAGTTCATCACGCTACTGTAATTTGATACAACTCCCCCATTGGGGTATGGAATTTGCATGGAGAAAGGAGAGGGAAGAAGATATATAGAGAGAAAAAGATAGAGAGAGAAAGGGGCAAAATTTGCCTTGTTGGACTTCTAAATTTAAAATATTGACAAGTGCTTTGTCCATTGGGCAATGGAGTCCTCCTTATTCTACTAAGTACAACTGAGTAGGTAACACTAGCAATTAGCCTCCACATGATCAAAATAGAATCAATGAGCCATTGAATGGTTAAATCAACATTAACATGTGTGCACCAATGGTACGCTCCATTAAAGGAGTATCTCTATTTCATAACAAAGTGATTTAACCATTATAAGACCCCAAAATACCTAGGGTGCTCTCATGTGAGGCTCCACGCCACATTAGACCATAGTAAAATGACCATAACAATGCTTGGAATGATGTGAAAAGAAGTACATATGACTACTGATCCATAATGAAATAATACCAATAATACAAACATGTAAACTATGTTGATTTCTGGTAGCATCTGATGTATTTTAAGACTCAAATTTTGCAGGGAGGCTTAAACACATGGATTCTCCAATACCCAGAAATCCTTTTGGGAAATTCCACCTGGAGACAGTACTATTAGAATAATTAATTATTTTTAATGGGACCCTAAGTCTAAACTTAGAAAATTAAAATAATTAAAGGGTATCAATATAAACTATGGGTGAAACTTCTAGAAGAAGGCAGAGATCAAGTCAATATGATCCTAGCCATTGATTAGGATCTAATCTAGGTTGTTGATTGGTCAACAAGAGGATTATAAGAGGAAGCTTGATGGGCACTTGGAGAATGTAATGACCCTTCTAAACTAATTAACTAATATAAGGTTTTAAACTTTATATTAAAACTGATTTGATAAACTTCATATTAAAAAAATATATATATATATATGAATTAAACTTTATAATAAATATAAAATTTAAGCTTTATAAATATATATAATATTAAACTTCATAAAATTAAAGGTTATAATAAAAAAGGATATAAAATTCGAAACCTTATGTAAAAGGTAACGCAACGACCAAACCTGAAATATAAGCAAAGTACATAAGATCAGAGGGAAAAATATCTGAGAGTGAAATGCATGCGGAGGCGTGTCGGGAGGAGGAAGAGCAGTGGCCGTAGGTGGGAGGGCGGCCACCGCCAAGCCTACGATTATAAAACCATTGGTCTGAGCCAATCACAAGGAAGAAGAGAGGGCAGAGAACCAGGGAATCAGGAGCTTACATTGATCTAAGGTTTTGGGCACGGGGGCAGTAAGCCTCTGAAGCTTACTGGATTGGCTGGGAGGAATTGGTTTCCCGATAATCGGATCAAAATAACCGCGGAGTCATCAGCTTCAATAGCAGCAGACAGCAGTTCAGGTAGGTGTTCGAAATCCCTTACATTTACTGCATATTGTTCTGCTTATCATCTTATTTAAGTTTTCGGTCTATACAGAGAACACACAGAGTGAGTTCAAAAGTTTGATTTTCTGAAGCAGAGCAACTGTTGAGAGAATATCGATAGTGAGCTTGTGCAATGAGGAACGTTGCAGGTGTCTACCTCAACCCTGCATTTTCTTATGCTTGTGGTTTCAGATTTGTCAAACGAGTGTGGAAAAAGTCCCGAAAAAATCAAGATTTATTCCTAAAATTGCGATTTTTTGGGCAAAAGGATTAAATCGGCCGATTTTTTGGCTATTTTTTCATAAACGAAAAAACCGCGATTTTATCGAAATACCCCCGATTAAATCGCGAGTTGACGGAAAAAATCGGCGTGAAATTTTTTAGGCGGATAAAAAGCCACAAAGGGTTATTTCAATTTAGTTTTTGGCCTATGCGTTCTTCATTGCTCGATGTGGCTGCTGTGCAGAACCGAGAGAACGAGGGTTTGCAAGCGTGGAGAGGAGCCGGCGTAAATTGTGACCTGTTGATAGCATTTGCCAAGGTTGAATAACTGTTCCAGTTTAACATTACCGGTAGATCCAATGTTAAAACTTAAATCCTTTCCTATTTAGTGTTTATACTATATCCTACATGCTGTTACATTAGAAATACAGAAGCCCATAAAACGTTTTGAGCAGAGAAGACAACTCTGCCATTCAACAACATGGTCTCTTCTTTCACAGTTCTTCAACAGTATTTCCGTGGCATGGCTTCTTAAGGACAGTAGTTTTAGAATCATTCTTTGGTAGAAATCAGAGGTAAAACCTTAGGCTATAGTCATTGCCAGTTAATTGAAACTTTATTGCTTTTCATTTCCCTATAAAAAGTTTCAACAATGAAACCACGTCTACGGGCATATGATCCGTGCTTTTCATAGACACTAAACTATCTTCTAAGGTTTGTGTTAACTCTGGAGTTTGCATGCTATTATATATCTTTGCTTCTTGTTTTGATTTTAGAATGAAGTACAATTATAGAATTGTGCATTATGGACGGATTAAGTGCAGATATTGTTGGCATTGAGGTGTTGCATGACTGGTTACTTAACAATAGATGCTTTTAGAATAATTGAATGCTGCTGACAGATATATGAACTATATTTGATTAATATGGATGTTCAACTTCATATACATAATCAAATGCAGCGTACACAATGGATATTGCTAGTAAAACAAAAGTCCTGCATGAATTCCAAGTCAAAGAGAATTGAATCATTCATCGTATCATAGGATCAACAGTTTCAATGAAGGTCTGTTTAGGACAGCAGAAAGCATGAATTTGATGAGTAAAATAATAATTTCAACCACAAAAATATCAACTGTTGTAGAAAAGGACGGTGAAATAGTTGAATCATACCATTGAAACGGTGAAATAGTTGAATCCACACATCCAATATTTTTGAAATTTCTTAACAAGATGTGGAAATGACAAGGGCTGAAATCACAGTGATAGTACCACTTTCATGCATTCTTTCCATTCAAAGAAAATGTGAAAACAGTCATCAAGGCATTTTCATGGACAATAACAATAAACTTCATCAATTGTGAAAAATTCATGGAAGCCAAATGGGGCTGTTCCAAAATCTGGGAACATGTTGAATACAAACAATGGGATGAAGTTGAATTTCAATTCATCAAAAGGAAACTCGCTGATGCCTGTTACATGGTAGCTTTCCTCACTTGCACTATGCTAATTTTTTAACAGATTCATGCCCATGGAGTCACATTAATGCCTATGAAATTTGAATCTGTTAGTGGGCAGTGTAGAGTAGCACAGTTGCAGAAAGGGCATCAAATCACTGACTGGTCACTGAACAACATTTAATATTTCCATATTTTGGGAAAAATATGATCAAATTTTATCTGATGTATTACGGTATTACCTATGGATTCTTGTCATATATTATTGAGAAGTCATATATATTACAGTGACATTTTGTTCTGTCATTAAATTGATGGATCATTGCTACTATTTTGATGGATCATTGCTAATTGAATTTGTTTCAGTTTTTTTTGTGCCCAGGTTTAAACTTTAAATTCAAGCTCAAAGTTTAAAACAAAATGCCGAGGATTTTGGATTCTATGTGGGAGTTTGGTGAGCTTGATGCTACACCCGAAACTGGGGGGGTCAATAGAATGTATTTGACTTGCAAGTTGTGTGGCAAGCATATGTCAGGAGGCATCAACAGATTAAAATTCCATTTGGGGCAATTTCCGGGGCAAAATATTGAACTTTGCACAAAACCAAGTCCAGAAATCATCCGACGGGCCATTCAATCATTGATGGATAAAGAAGAAGGAAAAGACACTAGGGCAGCACTAAGAAACCAACTTGTAGGGGGCTCAAGAGTGGGGGGAATTGAGGATGGCAGTGCTTCTACAGCAGCATCACCTTCCTCACCCATGGGTACTCATCCTTCTATCTCATCTTTTTTTGTTCCTAGAACAACAGTTGGTTCACAACTTGGGATCAAATCATCAATGAAAAAAAAGGAAAAAGCAGAAGCTGACAAGTTGTTCAGTAGGTGTCTTCTATGGAGTGATGTTCCTTTCATACTTGCCAAGACAAACCCATTCTACCAGCCTATGTTTGATGTTGTTGCTGTCATTGGCCCAGGGTACAAAGCCCCGACCTTTGCAGAATTGAGAGGGCCTCTTCTTCAAGATGAAAAGACTGAGTGCACTGCTAGATTGGCAGAGTTTAGGGCATCATGGGAGCACATTGGATGCACAGTCATGTCAGATGGTTGGATTGACCAGAAGGGTAGGACCCTTCTTAACTTCTTGGCTAGTTGTCCCAACGGGACAATGTTTATGAAATCTGTTGATGCATTTGCACACATTAAAGATGAACGTACATTATGTGAGTTGTTGGACCTCTTCATTCAGGAAGTAGGCCCAAGCAATGTTGTCCAAGTCATAACGGACAACGCTGCAAATTATGTTGCAGCTAGCAAGATGCTTATGGAGAGGTATCCTAACTTGTTTTGGACACCTTGTGCTGCTCATTGCATTGAATTGATGTTGGAGGATATAGGTAAGATTCCTACTGTGAGGGATATTGTTGAATCATCCAAGAGCATAACAAAATTTATATATAATCATTCATCTGTGCTTAGCTTGATGAGAAAATTCACCAACAACAAAAAGTTGGTGTGGCCTGCCATTACACGATTTGCCACTACTTTCATATCTCTTCAGTCTCTGTTGAATTCTATGTGGGAGGTGAAGAGCATGTTTCTCTCAGCGGATTGGCGTTCTTTATCTATTAGCCGCAAACCAAAGGGAGAGGGCATATGCAGACTAGTTTCATATGATCAGAGCTTTTGGGCAGGAGTAGAGGAGGTGTGTGCCATTTCAGAACCTTTGGTAAAGGTTCTTTGGTTGGTTGATGGAGAGAAGCCCGCAATGGGCTAGTTGTATGAGGCCATGGATAGGGCCAAAGAAGCCATCCGTGCTTATTATGCAGATAAGGGAGACGAGGGGTTAGAGAAACAACAGGTCATATGGAGAGTGATTGATCAGCGATGGAACAATACCCTCCATCGCCCCATTTACGCTGCAGGTGTCTACCTCAACCCTGCATTTTCTTATGCTTGTGGTTTCAGATTTGATGCCGAGGTGATTGATGGATTCTTCACTTGTGTCGAGAGGATGGTGTCATCTGAGCAAGAACGTGAAGAGATTTCTAAGGAAATGGAGGTCTATAGGATGGGAGGTGGCACATTTGGTTTTAACATGGCTATTAAGAATAGGACGACCAAAATGCCAAGTAAGCTTCAGTTTGTTTCAAACTTTCAAGTTTAGAATTTCAATGTTTTTTTTTTATGTTTCTCATTTTTCTTTTAACTTGTAGATGCTTGGTGGGAAAACTATGGTGCCAGAGTACCCCATCTCCAATAGCTTGCCATTCGAGTGCTCAACCAAACATGCAGTTCCTCTGGGTGTGAGCGCAACTAGAGTGTATTTGACAAAATACACTCCATAAAGCGCAACAGGTAAAAACTAAAAAGATTTCAAATTAAATTTTTTGAATTCGTTTTATTAATTTTAATATTTAAATTTTCTAAGTACTAATTTACAATCTATGACCCTAATACAGATTGGAGTCCCAACGCCTCAATGACATGGTCTACATCTACTACAATCTTCGATTATGGGTAAGACAGCTTCAAAAACCTACTGATGTGGAAGCCATCTCATTGGACAATATTGATACCACCGCTTCATGGAGAGTCGAGACTGTGAGGTCGATCTTGGACACGATCCAAAATTGGTTAGGTGTGGATCTAGAGGATGTAGCAGTTGCAGAGGAGGGAGAGCCAGAGATAGAGGAGGAGGAGGCGGAGCAACATCAAGGTCAGGAGGTAGTAGCAGAGCTGGATGAGGATGCTGAGGAGGAGGTGACACCATCTAGGTTGGGCAGCAGCAGCAGCAGCATAGCACAGACGCCACCTCTTCCATCAGCTTCTAGAGGACGATTGAGTCCATTTCATTTTGTATCCCCAGGGGCAGGGTCTTCTTCCTCTAGAGGAAAAGGAAAAGCCATTCCCTATTCCCGTAAAAGGGGAAGAGGATCTTAGTGACTGATTAGTGATTACTTGATGACTTTTAGATGACTCATGATGTACATTTATTATATTTTTTGTTGATATTTTGACTCTTGAGAGTTGAGACTCAGACAGGACTCAAAATTCAGGAGTTGATTCACTATTTTGATATGTGATGTAGCACTAGACTTCATATACAAATTATATATTAGCTTTCTTTACATGTTTATGTGGAAATGCATTTATTTGATGTTGTGGATACTCTAGATGTTAAAAAAAAATTTAAAAAATGAATAATTTTGTGCTTTTTTAATTTTGCCGACTTTTTCGAAAAACTCCCAACTTTGTCGAGTTTTTCAACTTTTGGACCCTTGCCGAATTAACCCCGACTTCGACTTTTTCCACATTGGCAGGGATAGTTGGGTTGGAGTATCTTCTCCAAGACCCACGATACGCAGCAGCGAGAGGCAGAGAGACACCAGAAGGGCCCACGCAGAGCTTGACGCTAAGCCAGAAGGGCTCATGCAGAGACAACGCAATCATCCAGAGCAGAAGTCTGAGTTTTGCAGAAGAGCTGAGAGTTCGAAGCCGGGAGGGCTGGAAACTGCTCCAGAAGGCAAGACGTTTCCCAGTTGAGCTGACACAGAGCCTTTTGAGGCTAACACAGGACCTACGTAGGGCCAACACAGAGATAGCCGGGGATATTTGGTTCAGCTTCTGGAAAAGCCGAGAATTTCCAGGTAGAGTGAAGTAATGTCACTAAGTTTTTCTGCTAGTTTATTTTCTCTATAATTGGATTGCCAGAAAGGCATCTAGATTTGTATTCAGAAACTACTGTTTAATAATATAATGTGAGAATTTTTGAATCTACACATCAGAAATCCTACTGCAATCACTGGTTTATCATCTCCTACTTGTTCTTTACATTCAACAAGTTATTTAATTACTTAAACAACGATGAAAACTCTATTGTAGCCTACACATATATACAGCTCATGAACTGAAATAAACTGAGACAATCACACAAAAGACACCGTTATTTTTGGACAAAAGTCCTCGAAAAAACCCAATTCGGGAAAATGAGTGCAGCATATAGAGGGTTTGTATTATTAAGAAGATTTATGAATACAACTAGGGTGCCAAATCCAGCTCACCCAACAGAGAATAAACCTGGCAGAAGTACCTCTATCCGAAGACAGATATTTTGACAATTCCATCAACTGGATGATCAAACCCCACAGATGACAACTGTTGTTCCAGTGCTGGGCAGCGATGGCTGCTCCAAGCTCTACTCTAGAACTGCGCCACCTCCTCCAGGAGCTGCGTCACCCTCCCAATGAGCGTCCCTTGCTCAGAAGTCGATATGCTAAACTGCTACTCTCTCTGCCCCATAGAAAACCCCAGCCCTACCTCTAGAGCACTATGTCAGCGCCACTAGCTCCTCTAGCCTCTACATCAACCCCACTAGCTTCTGCGTCACCCTCTGTGGAGTTGCGTTGTCTCACCTGCTGCTGCTTTGACTCTCTGCTATGTATCCTCGGCCTTGGAGTAAAGTCCCTCTGCCGAACTGCCCCTCTCACTACAACTCAAACCACTAGCTCGATTTTCTCAATAAACCACGCCCTAGAAAAATCGAACTCTTTGATCAATTCGGTGTCTCTCCAACTGACCCTCAAGCCTCCTCTTATACTTTTCCTGTTGATGAATCAATGGCCAAGATTAAGTCCCTAATCAACGGCTAAGATTAAAACAGCTTGCTCCTTGTCACTTAGAACCTTCTCACCCATATTTTTAAGAATACACATTAATATTTTTATTTTCTTAAGTTTTGACTTAGGAACTCATTAAAAATATTAATTATTTTAATAACTCTTTATCCTCGTGGAATTTCTCCAAACGATTTCTGGGTTCTAGAGATTTCATGTGTTCTAACCCTCCACAAAATTTTGAAGCTATAGCACATCCGATGCTACCCAAAATCAACACTCCCTCTTAGCGAGGAATGTGCTCTAGTAACAATTCTCAACATAAGTACTACACTGATCCACTGCATCGATCCTCTATGCTGCTGATGCTTGGCCTGCTACCCTTCATCCACTGCATCACTACTTCCTGTAATGTTGCCTATGACTCTGCCACTTCCACTGCCACTGCTACATCTGTACTGCAGCTCCCTCTCAAAATGCTGCATCAAGCTGCCCATAGCACTGCCACTGCTAAAAGCTGCACTGCAACTCAATTGCTGAGAAGTAAGCAACTAAAACTTCATCCAAAAACTGACCTCCTGGTCAGTATGGATGCCTCATGTGATCCTGAAGCTGCCTCTACAGTGAATTTGTGCTGACCCTCTGTTGCCACTGCGCTGCTACAAACTGCTTTGTGTCTCTCGCACTGCTACAACATCCACTACGTTGCCTTAGACTTTAGCAGTCTAGCTCTGCCACTGTCGCTCCATCACACCTCACTCCAACCGAAACTCGTCATTTTGCTACTGCCATTAAGGGCTCCTGTAGCCTTATGTGATCTAAGAGTTTGGGCACCTCAAGGATCCTACCCCTCATGTAGTCCTCCCGACTACAACTCGATGTCGCCCCACCTCTTCTCTAGAGGTACATGAGCACTCATGGCACAATCATCATCCTCGCCTTCCTTGTCCGCTTTCCTTGGAGCATCCATTGATTCAGAAGCTTCTCCCTTGCCCTTCTTCCAGGGGCATTGAGTGGCATAATGTCCCAGTTCCCCGCAATTGAAGCATCTGACCTTGGTGATGTCCTTCTTTTTCCTCTTCTGCTGCACTTGTTGTCTCGACGACGCGAGCGCTGCATCCTCCTCCTTGTCTTTCTTGACCTAGGTTCCCTTGCCGCTACTCCCTGCCTTAGTCAACCTCCTGAGCTCTTCTTGTCAAAGAGCTTCCCACATCTCCTCCCAACTAGGCAGAGTCGCTCTGCCCAAAATACTTTGGACAAATGTCTCCCAGTCTTCGATGACTGCATTCAGGGCAATCTTGACGATGAACTCAAGATCTAGTGTAGACCCCATGGAAGTCAACTGGTCGCAAATCCCTTGCAACCTGAGAAGGAAGGGATCTATCTCCTCTCCTTTCTGTATATGGTACTGTCTCAACTGATTTTCTAATAGCATCTTCCGTTGCACGAAAGAGCCCTGCTACAAGGTGGTCAGGGTCTCCCACATCTCCCTTGTTGTTTCCTTCTCAGCAATGTGTGGTACTACATGATCTTTGACCTAGGATCATGCACTTTGCCTTCACTTGGGCCTCCTCGTACTTCTTTGTCGCATCAACGTCAACCAGAACAACAACCACTTTCAAGGCATAGTCCTTGATGCGATGTTTATCTAGGATTGACAGGATCCTGGCCTTCCAGATGACAAAATTGGATGTTTCGTCCAATCTATCCTGATGCCTCAACCCATTCATTTCCATCTCTGCTCAAAAATAGGATTCATTCTCTTCTCCCTCTCCTGCTGTCAATCTAGCAAGACTTGGATTTGGATTTCTTCGGCGCAATAAACCCTCTAAGGAACAAGCTCCTCTAGACTCCCTCTAAATCCTGATTTCCTTCACGGAAACCTTCCGCCAACCTTCGAATCACTTCCTCTCCAATCCTCCTTTGTTGGTGCAACCCGGTGTGAAAATTTCTAAAGTGAAATTCTATCACTACAGCAACTGATTTATTTCACCTACTTATTATTCTCAATAAGTTATTTACGAAATTCCTTCAGCAAATATTAAAATAAATTCTACTGCAATTATCACACAATTACCTAAGGAAAAATACATGCACAAGAATCAATCACATCAACACAGTTATTTTTGGACAATTGTCCCCAGAAAAACCCAATGCGGGGAAATCGGTGCAGCAGATGAGGGCTTTATTAATCTTCAACAACAATTGCTTTTACAAAGAATAATTTTTATAGAGAAACTAAAAGAAAACACCTGAGACTTTCCCTCTAAGACTATCTGACACTTTAAAGACCCTACTCCAACTTCTACGTCACCCCTACGTCACTCTGAATGACCCATCATGGCTTTGAGTGGCTCTGCGTCCCTTTGCGTCAACCTGCGTAGATCTTGCGTCTCTCCTCTAGACTATGTCTCTCTTTCTACACTGTCTTCCACTGCCCCAACGTCACCTCCTCCTCGATCTCTGCTTGATGTTGAAGCCCTCCTCTTCCTCCACCCTGCAACTCCCTCTAAAATCGATCTCCTCTTCCTTGAAAATCGAATTTCCTTGAGATATTGAGTATTTGTCGATGTGTCTCTAAATGACCCTCAAGTCTTCTCTTATACTTTTCCTGTTGATGAATCAACGGTTGAGATTAAGTCCCTAATCAACAGCTAAGATTAAAAAAGAATTGATCCTTGTCTCTTAGAAGCTTGTCATTCTTATCTTTATTAATACCCATTAATATTTTTATTTTCCTAAATTTAGACTTAGGAACCCATTAAAAATATTAATTATTTTAATAACTCCTCATCTGGATGGAATTTCTCAAAACAATTTTTAAGTATTGGAGATCTCATGTGCCTTAGCCTCTCCTCCAAATTTCAAGGCTAGAGCACATCTAATGCTACCACAAATCAACACCCGGATCTAGATTTCTTTGGTTAGAAATCTGTCAATTTAGTGACTCCCTATACCTCGACATTGTCTCCACAGACATTGTTCTGCACCAACAGAAACAGCATCCCACCAGCTCCTCAAATCGAATTTTCTCTGCTTCCTCAGCTCCAGCAACTGATTGAATTAAACCTCTCAGGCTCTGTGCTAACCCAGAGAGCTGACACAATCACTGCGTGGGCTCCCCTCTAGCTTTGTGTCACCCTCTGCAGGCTTGAAACGCTGACGCAAACACTGTGTGAGCCTCTGCGTCACTCCTCTCGCTTTGCGTCAATCGTGCAGCTGCTTCTTTGCCTCTGAAACAACGTTGTCACTTGGGACAACTGCTTCTCTGCAGCAAATTCACTAGATTTCTCTGCTAGTATCTCCAGTTTCCTATGATCTGCAATCCTCTAATACTATGTGAGAATTTTTTAATCTACACATCAAAAATCCTACTGCATCACTAGTTTATCATCTCCTACTTGTTCTTTACATTCAACAAGTCATTTAATTATTTAAACAACAATGAAAACATTATTGCAACCTACACATACATACAAATCATGAACTTAAATACACTGAGACAATCACACAAGGGACACTGTTATTTTTGGACAATTGTCCCCGGAAAAACCCAATTCGGGAAAACTCGTGCAGCGTATAGAGGGTTTGTATTATTAAGCAGATTTCTAAATACAACTAGGGTGCCAAATCCGTCTCACCCAACAGAGAATAAACTTGGCAGAAGTACCTCTATCCGGAGACAGATATTTTGACAAATTCCAGCAACTGGATGATCAGACCCCACAAATGACAACTGTTGTTCGCAGTTCTGGGAATTGATCGCTGCTCCAAGCTCTTCTTTGAAATTGTGCCACCTCCTCTAGGAGCTACGTCACCGTCCCAGTGAGCCTCCCTTGCTCAGAAGTCGATATGATGAACTGTTTCTCTCTCTGCCCCACTAAAACACCCCACCGCTGCCTCTAGAGAAATGCGTCAGCCCCTCTAGCTTCTGGGTCAGCTCCTCTAACCTCTGCATCAACCCCACTAGCTTCTGTGTCACCCTCTCTGGAGTTGCATTGTCTCTCCTGGTGTTGCTCTGCCTCTCTGCTATGTATCATCGGCCTTGGACTGAAGTCCCTCTGCCGAACTTCCCTCTCACTACAACTCAGACCACTAGCTTGATTTTCTCAGCAAACCACGCCCTTGAAAAATCGAACTCTTTGATCAATTCAATGTCTCTCCAACTGACCCTCAAGCCTCCTCTTATACCTTTCCTGTTGATGAATCAACGACCGAGATTAAGTCCCTAATCAACTGCTAAGATTAAAACAGCTTGATCCTCGTCACTTAAAGCCTTCTCACCCATATTTTTATTAATACACATTAATATTTTTATTTTCCTAAGTTTAGACTTAGGAACTCATTAAAAATATTAATTATTTTAATAACTCCTCATCCTGGTGGAATTTCTCCAAACGATTTCTGGGTTCTGGAGATCTCATGTGTTCTAGTGCCTCCACAAAATTTTGGAGCTAGATCGCATCCGATGCTACCTAAAATCAACATATAAAACGCTCAGAGGTGTTGCATCGGTTTTCCCGTATTGGGCTTTTCTGGGCACATTCATCCAAAAAAAATAGTGTTAGATTCTTTCTTTATTGTTATGGTCTTGTTTTGGGAAAATTAATTAATTAAGTGAAGGATGCAGTTGTATTAACTTCGATATTCACTGTAGAAAGCAGTAAATAATTTGTTCCGAAAATTAACAGATAGGAGAAACTTAATCAGTTGCTACAGTAGATGATTCGGGTGGGATTCTCGAATTTTCACATGGTATTGGAGCATTGCAGGTGAAGAAAAAAGAATAGTGCCAAAGAACCCAGCTCTGAGCAGAGGTGGGAGATTGAAAAAGCTGTAGGAGGTAACACTTCGAAACCCCAGAGGGTTTGCGCAATCCTAGCCGGAGGGCTAATTTTCGAGGCAGTCTCTCTCTGAGTGAGTCGACAGAGTGGAAGGACTCCCAGTTCGAAAGTTTGTTGGGGTAGAGGGAGCAATGCTGAAGCCTCAGCGTGAGGAGAAGCTGGTGGGACGCAATCCTTTCTACAGGCTGTTTTGCCAGGCAGAAAGACATCAGAAGCGAAGGAAGGAGCACGGTTGAGGGAATTTCTTCCTAAGAGAATTGCTAGTCAAGGAATTCGAATTCTCACAAGCTAAGCAGCAGTGGAGAGGGGCAGATCTACAAGCTCCAGAATGGAGTGTGTAGGCCAGTCCAGTGTTGCGCAGAGGAGAGAGAATGATACTCAACATTTCTATTTGGCAGAGATGACAACCGCATCTCCAGGAGGGAGGTGAGCTGATTTGGAGTTGTAGTTAGAAAGAGCTACAGATAGGTAGGATCCTTGAGAAGCCCACCTCTTGGATCAACTCCTTGTTATGGGAGCCCAGATCAGAAATAAGAGGATGGACTAGTGTCGAATGGTGATGAGGAGTGTCGGGGAGACAATCGCAGTGGCTAGGAGCACCAAAGATTGAACAGCGTAGAGCAGAGTTGGTAGTAGTGCAGATAGCACAGAGTGTTGATTTGGGGTAGCATCAGATGTGCTCTAGCCATGCAAATTGATGGAGAGGCTAAAGCACATGAGATCTCCAAGACCCAAAAATGGTTTGGGCAGAATCTAACCAATTTGGGAGATAGTAAAATAATTAATATTTTTAATGGAGCCCCTAAGTCTAAACTTAGAGAAAACAAAATATTAATGTGAATTAATATAAAACTGAGTTAGAATGGTCCAAAAGTCATGGATCAAGCCAGATCTAATCTTAGCCATTGATTAGAGACTTAATCTCGGCCATTGAATTGTCAATGAGAAAAGTATAAGAGGAGGCTTGAGGGTCACTTGGAGAATACACCGAGTTGAACAAGAATTCGATTTTCTGGGGCAGGGCTTGCTGAGGAAATCGAAGGAGTGATCAGAGTTGCAGCTGAGGGGAAGTGAATGCAGTAGCAGAGAGGCAAAGATAGTACCGGGAGCATCAACGTAGAAGCCAAGAGAGGGTTGATGCAGAGCCAGCTAGAGGCCATGCAGACGCAGCCAGAGGCCACGCAGAGGCAGCCAGGAGCTGCGCAGAGCCTGAGGAGGGCCAGCATGGGAGATGCAAAGGCTCTAGAGGCTGACTCAAAGCCCAAAGAGGCTGACGCTGGGCCAGAGAGGTAAACGTTGGGCAGATGTTGGGCGGCGGGCCAAAGAGGCTAACGCAGACCCTAGAGGTTGACGCTAGGAGATTTCGTGGGGCATATTGGGGCTGATATCTGTCTCCAACTGAGAGGTACTACTACCGAGGGCATTCTCTATTGGGTGAGCCATTTCTGGCACCCAGATTGTATTCTGAAACTGCTTAATAATAAAACCCTCAGATAGCTACACCAGTTTTCCCGCATTGGGTTTTTCTAGGGACATTAGTCCAAAAATAACGGTGTCACTTGTGTGCTTGTTTTTCCTTCAGTTGATGATCTGTATGTGTTAAGATTGTACTTGTATTTATTTTTAGTATTTACATGGTAAATAGCTTGTTAATTAACATAACCAGTAGGAAGAAATAAATCAAAAAGTACAGGAAGGATTTCTAACAGTTAGACTTAGAAATTCCAACATGATATTAGAGCATGGTTGCAGATCACAGGATAACTGAGGGTGTCAACCGAGCAGAGCAGGGGCAGTAGAAACAGTTGTCCCAAGTGACAGAAGTTGTTCCTAGCGGAAGAGCAGCAAGGAAGGGGTGAGGCAGTGCCTGCATCATCAGTTCGAGCTGGGAAGAGGATTAGTGTAGTGGCAAAGAGGATCAAACCTGACCTACCTAGTGCCCGGTCATCTTTCTCAGTCAGAGATTATTGACGCCCGTGGCCAAGAGGTGCGGATTTTGCTAGTGTCGGGATTGTGCAGAGCCTAGAGGCTCAAACCTTCAGTTTTTTGGGGCAAAGGAGGTTATGGGTAAGTTGTGGAGTGAAGTTGGTGGGGTACTGTGGTCAGAACAATACTTAATAGGGCAAGACCAAGGAGGAGGGAGTTGCTGCCGAGGATTTCTAGACAAGAAATCCAGATTAGTGGTGCAACTGCACTAACGATCGGAGTGGGGGCATCTCGACATTTGCAGAGGGGTTTCTAGGAGGGAAATCGAGGCTCAGAGGGAGTCACACCGAGAACTTCCAGGAGGGAAGTAGAGAGACTCAGAAGAGTCGGAAGAGGAGCAAAAAAATGGCAGCGAATGGGGTAAGAGATCAGGACAGACTGGACAGAGCCTCAAACTTCGTAATCTGGAAGGCCAGGATTCTTGTTCGTTCTAGAAAGGAATCGTCTCAAGTACTCTGCCTTGAACACAATAGCGATCCCAGTTGACCTGGCTGAGAACGAAAAGTACGAGGAGGCAATGGAGAGGGCCAAGAGCATTATCCTTGACGGGATCAAGGACCATTTAGTACCACATATTGTCGAAAAGGACACGGCAAATGCGATGTGGGAGGCCCTGACGAATTAGTTGCGGCCATACCAGATGCAGAAGGGAGAACAGATAGACACCTTCCTTAGTTGATTGAAGGAGATTCGGCATCAGGTGGCTTCCGTAGGGGCCACGTCGGATGAGGAGATGTTGGTGAGGACCGCATTAAACGCAGTCTCAGAGGATTGGGAGGTATTTGTCCAAAGCATACAGGGCAGGTCGACCCTTCTAGATTGGGAGGAACTGTGGGCAGCTCTTCGTCAAGAAGAGATCAGAAGGCTAACCAAGGGAGGAAGCAATGACAAGGGGGTCATAATCAAGGAGGAAGGGAGGAGGATGCCCTAGCATCTGAGGGAAAGCAGGAGAAACAAAAGAAGAAGGACCTATCCAAGGTCAAAAGCTTCCATTGTGGGGAACTGGGTCACTATGCGAGCCAGTGTTCGAGGAAGAAGAACAAGGGAGAGGCTTCTGAGACCAAGGCTGTGCCAGCAAGGTTGGAGAAAGAAGTGGAAACAGATGATGATTGTGCCACGAGTGCGCATGCGCCACTTGAGAGGAAGTGGGGAGATTCGAGACATCGAGTTGTAGTGAAACGGACTACAGGTGATGACAGGCAAGATCCTCGAGGTACCCAACCTCTTGGATTATACCTTGCTACGGGAGCCTCGAAGAGGAGTAGCAGGACTGGCGGATGTTGATAGAGACGGATGTGGATGCAGCGACAGAGGGAGCTACATTGCAGGAGTCCCAGGACAGCGTGAGGCAACAATGCGAGATGCACAGAGTTGTTGCAGCAGCGCAGAGGTCAGAGGGGGAGCACTTATCAGTGATAGAGGGAGCTTCAACATCAAGAGTGTTTCTAGCCTGAAGGAGATGTCAGAGTTGGGAGATCAGTTACTTACTTCTCAGTAACTGAGTTGCAGTGCAACAGTTAGTAGTAGCAGTGCTATGGGCAGCACGATGCAGCATGATGAGAGGGAATGCAGTGCATATGCAGCAATGGCAGTGGCAAGGCCATGGGTAGCAGTAGGGATGCAGAGGGAGCTATCGTACAGATGCAGCAGTGGCAGTGGCAGGGCCATGGGTAGCAGTACATGATGCAACAATGCAGAGGATGTTGGGCAGCAGGCCTAGCATCAACACAAGGACCGATGCCAGATGATTAGGGTGATGCTCAGTGAGGAGTATTACTAGAGCACAGTCCTCGCTAAGAGGGAGTGTTGATTTGGGGTAGCATCGGATATGATCTAGCCACGAAAATTGGTGGAGAGACTAAAGCACATGAGATATCCAAGACTCAGAAATGGTTTGCGTAGAATCTAACTAGTTTGGGAGATTAAAATAATTAATATTTTTAATGGAGTCCCTAAGTCTAAACTTAGGGAAAATAAAATATTAATGTGAATTAATATAAAACTGAGTTAGAATGGTCCAAAAGTCATGGATCAAGCCAGATCTAATTTTAGCCATTGATTAGGGACTTAATCTCGGCCATTGAATTGTCAACGAGAAAAGTATAAGAGGAGGCTTGAGGATCACTTGGAGAATACATCGAGTTGATCAAGAATTCGATTTTTTGGGGCAGGGTTTGCTGAGGAAATCGAAGGAGTGATTAGTGTTGCAGCTGAAGGGCGATGAATGCAGTAGCAGAGAGGCAGAGATAATACCGGGAGCATCAGCGCAGAAGCCGGGAGAGGGTTGACGTAAAGCCAACTAGAGGCCACGCAGAAGCAGTTAGAGGCCACACAGAGGCAGCCAAGAGCTATGCAAAGCCTGAGGAGGGCCAGCGTGGGAGACGCAAAGGCTCTAGAGGCTGACATAGAGCCTAGAGAGGTTGATGTTGGGCCAAAGAGGATGACGTTGGGCAAATGCTGGGCCAGAGAGGCTGACACAAACCCTAGAGGTTGACACTGGGAGATTTCGTGGGGCAGATTAGGGCTGATATTTGTCTCCAACTGAGAGGTACTACTGCTGAGGGCATTCTATGTTGGGTGAGCCATTTCTGGCACCCAGATTGTATTCTGAAACTGCTTAATAATAAAACCCTCAGATAGCTACACCGGTTTTCCCGCATTGGGTTTTTCTGAGGACATTAGTCCAAAAATAACGTGTCACTTGTGTGCTTGTTTTTCCTTCAGTTGATGATCTGTATGTGTTGAGACTGTACTTGTATTTATTTTCAGTATTTACATGGTAAATAACTTGTTAATTAACAGAACAGGTAGGAAGAAATAAATCAGAAAGTAGAGGAAGGATTTCTAACAGTTAGACTTAGAAATTCCAACACAGAGCAGAGGTCAACAGCAGCACAATGGATTCAGAGGGTCAGTGTAGAGACTAGCAATAGTCAGGCTTCGGCATTCATGTGGTATCATACTGAACACAGTTAGTTCAGTAATTTGGGATGTTTTTCCATTGTTGATGAAGTAGCAACAACAATTTGCAGTGCAGTGGCAGTTGATAGTGATAGTGCTAGTAGCAACCTAGATGCAAAATTTGAGAGGGAGTTGTAGTACAGATGCAGTGCTGACAGTGGCAACGTCAGTAGCAGTACAGTTATAGCAGTAGCGCAATAGTTGGTGGAAAGCATGTTAGACATCAGCAACACAGAGGACGATGTTATGAAGTCAAGATGATGCTTCAGTGGGAGGCATTGCTAAAGCACATTCCTTGCTAAGAGGAAGTGTTGATTTTTGGTAGCATCGAATGTGCTCTAAGTCTCAACTTTTGGAAGGATGTTTAGGCACATGCATTCACCAATACCCAAATATCGTTTTGGAAAATTCCACCTAGAGACAGTTTTATTAAAATAATTAATTATTCTTAATGGGACCCTAAGTCTAAACTTCGGAAATTAAAATAATTAAAGGGTATTAATATAAACTATAAGTGAAACTTCTAGAAGAAGGCGAAGATCAAGCCAATATGATCCTAGCCATTGATTAGGATCTAATCTAGGTCGTTGATTGATCAACGAGAGGATTATAAGAGGAATCTTGATGGGCACTTGGAGAACACAAAGTAAGTTCAAAAGTTCGATTTTCTGAAGCAGAGCAGTTGTCGGGAGAATATCAATTGTGAGCTTGTGGAGTGAGGGGCAGGGATAGTTGGGTTGGAGTATCTTCTCTAGGACCTAGGATACACAATAGAGAGTCAGAGAGACACCAGAAGGGTTGATGCTGGGCCAGAAGGGCCCACACAGAGCTTGACGCTAAGCCAGAAGGGCTAACACAGAGACAACGCTGTCATCTAGAGCAGAAGTCCGAGTTTTGCATAGGTGCTGACAGTTCTGAGCCGGGAGGGCTGGAAACTGATCCAAAAGGCAAGACGTTTCCCAGTTGAGCTGACGCAAAGCCTTTTGTGGCTAATGCAGGGCTAGCGCAGAGATAGTCGGGGACGATTGGTTCAACTGCTAGAACAGCTAAGAATTGTTAAGTAGAGTGAGGTAATCTCACTAAGTTTTTATGCCAGTTTATTTTCACTGTAACTGGATTGTTGGAAGGGCATCCAGAGTTGTATTCAAAAACTACTGCTTAATAATATAAAACCCTCAAAGTTGCTGCACCAGTTTTCCCGCATTGGATTTTTACAGGCACATTTGTCCAAAAAAAATTGTCACTTGTGTGAGTTTTTCTCTATTGTTTTGTTCTTGTTTTGGGTAAACTAATTAACTAAGTGAAGGCTGCAATTGTATTAGCTTCTATATTTGCTATAGGAAGCAATGGATAATTTTTTTCGGTAATTAACAAATAAAAGAAGTTTAATCAGTTGTTGCAGTAGATGATTCAGGTGGGATTCTCGAATTTTCACATTGTATCAGAGCATTGCAGGTGAAGTAAGAAGAAAAGTGTCAGAGAACCCAGCGCTGAGAAGTAGTGGTAGATCGAAAAAGCTACAAGAGGTAGCAATTCGAAACCCAAGAGGGTTTGTGCAGTCCTAGACGAAGGGTTGATTTTCGAGGTAATCTCTCTCTGAGTGAGTCAACAGAGAGGAAGGGCTCCCAATTCGAAAGTTTGACCGGGCAAAGGGAGCAGCGATGAAGCTTCAGTGTGAGGATAAGCTGGTGGGATTTCTGCAAGTCATTTTGCTGGGCAGAAAGATGTTAGAAGAGAAGGAAGGAGCACAGTTGAGGGAATTTCTTCCTCAGATAATTCCTAGCCAAGGAATTCTAATTCTCACGAGTTGAGCAACAACGGAGAGGGGCAAATCTACAAGCTCCAAAAGGGAGTGCATAGGCCAGTGCAGTGTTGCGCAGAGGAGAGAGGAGGCTATTCGACATTTCTATTTGGCAAAGATGGCAGTTGCATCTCCAGGAGGGAGGTCGGCTGATTTGGAGTTGTAGTTCGAAAGAGCTACAGATAAGAAGGGTCCTTGAGGATCCCACCTCTCGGATCAATTCCTTGCTACGGGAACCCACATCAGAAGTAGCAGGATGGACTAGTGTCAGATGGTGCCGAGGAGTGTCAGGGAGACAGTTGAAGTGTCTAGGAGCACCAGACACTGAATAGCGCAAAGCAAAGTTGGCAGTAGTGCGAAAAGCAGAGGTCAGCAGCAGCATAGTAGATTTAGGGGGTCAGCACAGAGACTAGCAGCAGTCAGGCTTCAACATTCATGTGGTATCATACTGAACATAATTAGTTCAGTAATTTGGGATGTTTTTGCGTTGTTGATGGAGTAGCAACAACATTTTGTAGTGTAGTGGCACTTGGCGATGGCAGTGCTAGCAGCAGCACAAATGCAACACTTGAGAGGGAGTTGTAGTACATATGCAGTGTTGACAGTGGCAGTGTCAACAGCAGTACAGTTACAGCAACAACGCAGTAGTTGGTGGACAGCATATCAGACATCAGCAGCGCAAAGGATGATATTATGAAGTCAGGGTGATGCTTCAGTGGGAGGCATTGCTAGAGCACATTCCTCGCTAAGAGGGAGTGTTTATTTTTGGTAGGATCGGACGTGCTCTAAGTCTCAAATTTTGCTAGGAGGTTTAGACACGTGCATTCTCCAATACCCAAAAAATGTTTTGGGAAATTCCACCTAGAGACAGTTTTATTAAAATAATTGATTATTTTTAATGGGACCCTAAGTCTAAACTTAGGAAATTAAAATAATTAAAGGGTATTAATATAAACTATGGGTGAAACTTCTAGAAGGAGGAGGAGATCAATTCAATATGATCCTAGTCATTGATTAGGATCTAACCTGGTCGTTGATTGATCAACGAGAGGATTATAAGAGAAAGCTTGATGGGCACTTGGAGAACACACAGAGTGAGTTCAGAAGTTTGATTTTCTGAAGCAGAGCAGCTACGGGGAGAATATCGATAGTGAGCTTGTGGAGTGAGGGGCAGGGATAGTTGGGTTGGAGTATCTTCCCCAGGACCCAGGATATGCAGCAGAGAGAGACAGAGAGACACTAGAAGGATTGACATTGGGCCAGAAGGGCCCACGTAGAGCTTGATGCTGATCCAGAAGGGCTCATGCAAAGACAATGCAATCATCCAAAGCAAAAGTCCGAGTTTTGCATAGGAACTCACAGTTCTAAGTTGGGAGGGCTGGGAACTACCCCAGATGGCAAGACGTTTCCCAGTTGAGATGACGCAGAGCCTTTTGAGACTGACACAAGGCCTACGCAGAGCCAGCATAGAGATAGCTGGGGACAGTTGGTTCAGTTGCTGGAACAGCCGAGAATGTCCAAGTAGAGTGAGGTAATCTCACTAAGTTTTTCTGCGAGTTTATTTTCTCTGTAACTGGATTGCTGGAAAGGCATCCAGAATTGTATTCAAAAACTAATGCTCAATAATATAAAATCCTCAGAGTTGCTGCACCAGTTTTCCTGCATTGGGTTTTTCCGGGCACATTTGTCCAAAAAAATACTGTCACTTGTGTGATTTTTTCTCTATTGTTCTGTTCTTGTTTTGGGGAAATTAATTAATTAAGTGAATGTTGTAGTTGCATTAGCTTCGATATTTGTTGTAGGAAGCAGTAGATAATTTGTTTTAGTAATTAACAAATAGGAGAAGTTTAATCAGTTGTTCCAGTAGATGATTCGGGTGGGATTCTCGAATTTTCACAAAATATAGGCACAATGCAAGCAAAATGGCAGGGAACTCCACCTAGGCATCATGTACCATGAACAATGTTTGACCATACCAGCTCACCTGGGCATTTGATCACTAGAAAACATAAGAATATAAGCATGTAAAGTGCCATCTCCACATGAACAAGATATACACTTAGAATATTACCACAAGGCTGAATACATCATAACTAGAAATCCTGCTAAGCTCCAGGGGCATCTTATAGTTGTCTGTGCAAGCAGCCACTCTCCTATAAACACCATACACCCATGGCTAAGACAGTGGTCAAAAGAAGCCATAAGGGAAGTGCTAGAGAGAATGTGGACATCTATAATAGTACTCATGGATCTGATCACTCATCCATCAAGATCCTCTGTAAATATCTGTCACAAAATGCAAGGTAAACCTCATGCAACATAATAGATAAAACCACCAACATTTAATACATGGGATCATTGTGTTGAGTACATTTCCTAGCATTACTTTGTGTTAATATCTATGAGGGAAGTATGAATGTCAACTGCAGGCACACATTCTAACTAATTCTATTCTTGTCTTTCCAAAACATGCAACCTACATGGAGAAATTAAATTCAAATTTCAAACAGAAAATGAATTACTGAGTGCTAGACTAGAATATTTGTACATCAGATCATAGTTGTAGACAACACTATTATCTTAGAATTCAAATATTGAATATTTGTGACACTGTAGACGAAAAACAATTATGTTCTGCCCATTCTATATAAGTTTTTAATGTTGAAGAAAATGTAACTAGGTTCGGTCTTCATAATGACATTGTAATTATGATTTTTGTCAATAAGAAAATGAATTTATTAATATGCTTGCTTCATGGGTTTCATGAGCAAGAATTTTTATGTATAGATGGCTCCCATTGACAGCCTTAGGATTTATCTTTAAAGGTCAAAGAGTCAATGTCATGTAGGAAGAACCCTTCTTGGGCATGTATCAAATGTATTCAAGTCATCAACAATGTCAAGAAGCCCTCCAAATGATAAGCACAATCCTCTTCGTCATGTCGGCCTGCAAAATCGAATTAAAAGCATGTTAGTTTTTGGTAGCATCAAAAGTTCTCTAGCCCTGAAAATTGGTGGAGAGGCTAAGACACATGAGTGCTAAAGAACCCAGAAACCGTTTGGTGAAATTCCACCCGGATTGTATTTTATTAAAATAATTAATATTTTTAATGGAGTTCCTAAGTCTAAACTTAGGGAAATTAAAATATTGATGGGTATTAATCAAAATATGGGTGAAAATGATATAGAAGGCGGATCAAGTCATGTTTTAATTTTAGCCATTGATTAGAGACTTAATCTCGGTTGTTGAAGACTCAACAAGAAAAGTATAAAATGGAGGCTTGGGGTTCATTTGGAAACACACAAAGAGAGAGAGAATTGATCTAGAGTTCGATTTCTGGGGCTAGGAGCTGAGAAATTCGAACTAAGTGATCATTCGACAGCAGAGGGGTAATGAGAATCCGAAACAAGGACTTTCTGAAGAATACTAATAGAGAGGCAAAGAGAGCTTGCAGAGAATCAACGCAGTAGCTGGAAGAGTTGACGCTAGGCCAGCCTGGGCCCCCGTAGCCTTGACACAGAGCCAGAAGGGCCAGCGCAGAGCAGAAAAGTTGCATATCAAGCAAAAGTAAGAGCTGCCAAAACAGCCGGGATAGCTGACGCAGAAGGCAGAAGAGGTGACGCAGAGCCTGAAAGGCTGATGCAGGGCCAATGCAAAAATTAGTTGGGGTTAGTCAGTCTTCTACCGAATCAGCCGGAATTCTGCCAGGTGAAGTGAGGTAAAACTCACTCAAATTTTCCACCAGTATTTTTCTCTGTAAAGGATTGCTAGATGAGCATCCTAGATTTGTATTCAGATATTTCTCCTACATAATAATAAACCCTCAGAATTGCTGCACCAGTTTTCCCGCATTGGGTTTTTCCGAGGACTATTATGTCTAAAAATAACTATGTCCTATGTATCTTGTTCTTTGCCCTGTTTTCTGTTTCATGAGATCAAATATTAATTAGTGTAGGTTGCAGAAGTAATTTGCTTTAGTATTCAGAAGAATAACTTGAAGATTAAAAATCAAGTAGGTGAACCAAATTTAGATTTGCTACAACAGGGGTTCCTTCAGTCTAGGAATTTTCATAAAGCAAACATAATGAGACACATCGGTTCACTTTGTCCTATCGGCTCAAATATGGAGGACAAACTACTATATATACCCCACTAGGGTCTGCGTAAAAGAGGAGCAAAACTTAGATTCTTTGTGATTTTCGGATGGGTACAGGTCTGGGAGCTTCGCATATACACCTCTGAAATTTCGGATGGCAAAAATAGTGAGACACTTTCAGATGGATACCACAAAGGGACAGTCTCGGCATAGTTGTGACAAGGAATATCTCAGTGCAAGGAGAACACAGTCACAATCTTGGTGAAGATCTCAGTGCAGGAAGAAAATACAGTCATAGTCTCAGTGATGAAGATGATCTCAGAGATCCCATAGTAGCACACACAGTCTCGACATAATTATGACGAAAAGATCTCATAGTGACACACTCTGTCTCAACATACTTCAAGGTACAATCATGATCCTATCATAGTTATGGTCTCGATCTTGATGAAGACATAGTCACAAAGTTATGATCTCGGTGAAGGTACAACTATCGTGAGACAATCATGATCTCAACAGATCTAGGTGCAACTCTCGTTCATATATATACATATCTCAATATGGAGATCTCATAGATGAAGACCTTGGTGAAGGTGCAGTAATGGTGTTGCAGCAGTAATGAAGATTTTGGTGGTGCAGTAGAGATGGCCTCAGTGGTGCAACAAAGATGATGATCTCAGCAGTGACAGAGAAGAGGATTGGTGTCTTGGTCTTGGAGTGGCTAAATAGGTCAAGGGTAATGGTCTTGGTATTCGTCAATTGGAATCTCTATAAGAAGAATTTTGTGTGGGTTTTCCTCTCAAAGAGTGAGAGGTTTTGGCCTTTGGAAAAAGACAATATCTTGTGTTCTTGTCTCTTTGTTTTGGTAGCTATTTGATGAACTAAGAAGACACACTCTAATATTAAAGATTGTGCTAATAAGAAAAATTAAAAACACCTCACAAATAGTTATCATGACTAGAAGAATCTCATTAACCTTGATTCCCCTAGATTCTTCAACATGGTATCAAAGCTAAGGTGTTGAAGTCAAAGGAAGGGCAACAGAAAGAGACATTCAAGGATCATTTTTCAAGAGGGGCATCAAAACAAGTTGAAGGGCTTTGTGTTTCAAAACCTACATCAAAGATTGAAGGATCAATCTACAACAGCAGTATACAATAGAAAGGGATTTTGTCTATATAATCAAGGAGATAGTCCTACAACAAGATTGATTTGGATCCTTATCTGATCTTCTTGGATAATTTCATAGTCTCATACTACCCATAGTCTCGGAGCTATGCTATTAACATCTTGGTGCCACAATATGATTAAGTAATCTCAATCAAAAGAGGAGAAGGCAGTTCTTTGATACCTCTCACAATCTCAGTGCTAATTCATTCTCTCCATTCAGTCTTAAAATAACCATAGTGCTAGCCACAAATATGGTGTCATTACAATCCTTTTCATACCACAGTGATCTCAATAACTTATAGTCTGGAGCAGTTTCAGTGCTTGGTTCTAGACAATGCAAGAGGGTCTCAAAAGAGATCTTTGAAAAAGGACTTTTGAAAAAGGATTTCAGTTGTTCAACTCAAGCAAGGATCTACAATAAAATGACATCAACTTGAAGATCACCCGGAGGAAGCATCAGTGCATCTCCAACATGATCAAGGTGAAGTTTTTTTTTTTTTTGGTCAAGTAAGAGTGGATCCTTCAATTAACTGAACAAATATTACATATGGTACACGTCTTTACAAGTGTAAAGACCAACAAATACAAACCGGTATAAGAACAATCATACAACCAGGACAACCAAACCAATAATCTTACAATCATACCCACCAAATCCCCTTGGGCAAAACCTAAAAGAACATATTGCTGAACTCTCCGCAATTCCACTCACGCTCCCCAAAACTTAATCCTCAAAATCCACCGTCGATCAAACTTTCCATTGGACGGTTGACAAAACTCCCATCTGCCGAGATCTACCATCTATCTTTCCTTCAATCGGACGGTAGATAAACATTTTGATCACCCGAGTTGCACGATGAATTTACGTCATTGATCAAAACCCATTTGATCAGACGATCCACAAGTCATCGCTGCAGAAACTTACTCGGACATTACCCTCTTTTCCGGACCCGATATAGAATAAAACCGTGGTCTAAAAAGATATCGGGTCTGCTCCACCGCTTAACTACCAAACACATTGAAGCCCGATATCCATTCGATATCGAAGGTCAATAGAGTCAATGGTCTGCAGCCCAACAAAAGCACACTTTTTAACCCTACCACCACAGCCACCGAGCACGCTGTTTATGCTATGGCATAAGCATTGACAGTGGGATCTATGGTTGGGATTCGCTCTGATGCTTGACTTCTGCTCTTTCCCACTCATTCATAATTTATTAGTCTTCCTCCTGCTCGTTATTCATGATCTCAAAGCACTCTTTATCTTTGGCCGCCTGTCTATGACAATCTTCCCGCAGTTTGCCAGAGGGTATAGTCTCCTAGTCATACCCGATATAACTCTCCTTGCATATCACGCCTTCATTCGCCAGACGATCAGTGAACATATTGGTTTTTCTGCGCACATGAACAAAATTGACTGTTCTCAGGGTTATCAAGTGGGAGTGAATGCATTGGACGACCTGCGAGAGCCTCCAATGTTTCGACACTTTTCCAAGTGTCGCTCCATTGCACATTTTCTTGGCTGCATTAATGACCAATTTTGAGTCAGCTTCTATGATGGTGTTGTGTAAATTTAACTCAATCAGGATTTCCATGCTCTGTTCTAAGGCCATGAGCTCCGCCATGTTATTAGTGGCAGTCCCCAAATGACTGTGGAAGATAGCCTTTATACTCCCGTGCTCATCTCTTATGACACCTCCAAATCTAGCCATCCCTGGGTTGCCCTTAGAGGCCCCGTCTATATTTATTTTTAGAAAACCATGAGGAGGACGCTGCTAGATATCTTTACTAGCAATTGTTTTGCTCACACCCTTAACAGTGCCAAGGGGAACCAAAGAATGTAGACCCAACTACCTCAGAATGCAAGCCTCCTGGGACGAAGGGGGGTCCTCAGGAATTTTCCACATAAGGCCTCCAACAGTGTCTTTGATTTGTCGTAGAATTTGGCCAATGATATTCTGGGTCGAGCCGATTTTGTTCTTGAAAATCCTGCCATTGTGTTCTTTCCAGACATCCCAAATAATAAAGCATGGAACCAGAGTCCAAGCCTTGTTAATGATTTTGTTACCTAAGAAGTCTTTCCTCCAATTCTTCAATGTGTTGGTGATGTTGAGTCTAAGTCACCAGATTCGTCCTAAACCCCCTGCGAATCCCGAATCCGGCGAATCCGACACGATTCAGTCTGGATTCGTGTCCAAATCAAAGGACACGTCGTGTCCGAGGGCGTGTCGCGATTTTCAGGGGCATGGCACGATTTTAGGACACGTGTCCGATTTCTAGGACTCGCTAAGCTCAGTGCGGGAAAGAAAAGGGCGTGTTTGCTCATTAATATTTTCATTTGGCAAGTGATT
>APFE031422806.1:132793-143805 GCA_000404065.3 Pinus taeda
AACCGGATTTGTCCTATAGGCCCCACGAATCCCGAATCCAGCGTGTCCGACGCGATTTTGTCCAGAGTTGTGTCCAAAACCAATGACACGTCGTGTCTTTTTCTGACACATCGAATCCGACTGCGTGTCACGATTTTCTCAGCGTGTCACGATTTTGGGAATCGTGTCCTGTTTTCTAGGACTCGCTAGGCTCAAAAAGTGACCTGCACGGATATGAAAAGGCATTTGGTCATTACAGCCACGCATATTTTCATTTGGCAAGCGTTTTGGCAGCTTCATGATCAAGTCTAGGCCCTAGTATTGATATGCTATTCATGGTAATGTTTAAGAATGTGACATTCTCCTTAATCTTCAGTTTCATCCTTTTACTTAAATTTTTAACATTACCATGAAATGACTCAGGATGTTTGAGAGTGGTTCCGGCCTCATTGGATTTCATATGGAGAAAGTAGAATTTTAGATTTCATTCAAAATCCAGCAGACTTATCAGTTTTTTCAGGATTTTAGGATTGGGGGATTGCAATGTTTCCATTGAATTTTGTCATGTATTAGGGTATAGAACTCGTATTTAATCAAGAGCACCAAACCAAAAGCTTCTGAATATGTCGCTCCCGCTCCCGTTTTCGCTCCTGCTCCCCGCTTTCGCTCCCGCTCCCAAGTAACATTGTTCCTAATGATATGGGTCTGGACACCACTGTTGAGTTGGCATTGGCCAACATGGATCTCAATGATGCATTGCTAGAGCCTGTTAGATTTGATGACTTAGAGGGGTCAACCTCCATACCAACAGATGTAGAGGCGACTATGGATACAGGGGAGGAGGAGGATGCAGAGGAGAGCAGTGGGGACCATGATGATGGGACAGTGATGCTAATTCTGATGTTGATTGATGCCTTGAGGCTTGTATAGCTGTAGTTGTTTTATATTTTCTATTTCTATTTGCCATTGGCATTGCACCAACACTACCTATGTAACACATTTTGATTTGATGACTTAATGAGAACTACAATTGTCAGTGTGTTTATCTTACTATCTTGTAGTTGTAAGTTGTCTTTCAGTTATGAATTATGAATCATGATTTAAATTTTTAATAGATTTATCATTTATGTGACCAATACCACTGACATTTATTTGAATTTTGTATGTACTCTGCATGCTAATAGCTATAGATGAAGATCTATGTTTGAATCAATAAATTTGTATCATTAATTAAAATTTGTGTAAGAAATATGATAATATCTAATTTTTAATATATATATATTTTAATAAAATAATATATAACGTGTCCTAACGTGTCTTGTTCCGGGGGGTCAGCGTGTCCGAATCCGACACCACGAATCTCGAATCCTACGTGTCCTGAATCCCCGTGTCAGGTGACTTAGTACAGTTGAGTCTGTCTCTGTCAGTTTGCCTAAAGACTGAGGCCGCCCAATCCCATAATGTAGCGGTAAAGGCGCAGTAATTTAATAAATGCTCCATCGTTTCTTCCTGTAATCCACATAGATGGAATTTGGATGGGCCAACAAAACCTCTTTTCAGAAGATTCTCCCAGGTGAGAATCTTCTTTTGGTATACTAACCACATAAATAACTTGACTTTCATCCATTGCGGGTTCCTCCAAAGGTTTTTCCAAACCTGGTCAAGGTTTGGATAATCAAGACCTAGAGCCATGTGTTTAGCTTCCTTGAGGTTAAAAGTGCCTTCATTTTTTCGGCCCCATCTCAGTTGGTCAGACAAGGAAGACACTAAAATCTTCCTCTTTTCCAAGTCTAGAGCCAGGGAATCTGCCTGTGTTTTCAAAGGACTCTCTTCATAATAACCTAGATTCTTCCACATTCGCCATTTGCCATTATCTCTTACCCAATCCCAGAAGTCACTAACCATGATTAGACCTTTTTTATCAGTGTCATTCTTGGGAGCCGTTAGTTCTTCTTTAAACAAATTTGGTTCCTGCTGCCAGTTATCCTCCCAAAACCAGGCAAGGTTCCTAGCTTTGATTTCCCAGAAACTATGCTTCTAGACAATGCCTCTACTCTCCTAAGCAAGGTTCCCAACTCCGATTTCCCAGAAACTATGCTTTTGACAATGCCTCTACTCTCCCAAGCAAGGTTCCAAATGTGGGAGCCCTTAATGTGCCCTGACATTCTGATATGATCCCTCTCCTGCCAATTCTTTGCATATTTTTGCTTCCAAAGCTTTGCCCAAGGGGTTGTCGATTCTTTTAGCCACCTGCACCAAAGTTTTGCTCCTGAAACTCTGCTGAGGATTTCAGGATCATGAAGCCCCAAACCTCCCTGGGCCTTAGGTTTGTAGAGCTTGTCCCGAGCTACCAACGCCCACTTCTTTTTCTCTTCCCCTTTACCCCAAAGAAAATCTCGTTGAATACTCTTGATTTGTTGTATAACACCTTTGGGAGCAGGGAGGGCTAAAAACATGAACATGGGTATAGCTTGTAGAACAACCTTTGTAAGCACAAGACGCCCCACTAATTTCAAAGACCTGCAGGTCCATTTCCTAACTTTATCCTACAATTTATTGGTGACCGGTTCCCACACTCCTTTACTCAAACGTTTGTTAGTAAGAGGCATTCCAAGCTACTTGGAAGGTAACTGAGCCCTTTGAAATCCTAGAATTCTGGTGAGGTTTCTCTGAATAGCAATGCCAGTATTGAAAAAAAAACTTTTGATTTATCAAGGCTTACCTCTGTACCAACCGCCAGAGAAAATTCGTTTAGGATTTGTTTGAAAGCTCTAGCTTCTTTGACCGTAGGAATGCCCTGCAACAATGTATCATCCACAAATTGTTGATGAGTAGAGGCATCCCCATCCAGTGTAAGTTTCAGACCCTGGATTCTTCCTTCACCATTTGTTATTTCGATTGCTCTACCAAGTCCTTCCATCATGAGAACAAAAAGGAAGGGGGAGAGCGGATCCCCTTGTCTAAGACCCCTAGAAGGTATAAAGGTTCTAGATGGAGATCCATTAAGCAGAATTGAGAAGCTAACCGAGGATACAAGGGCCATAACCCATCTTATCCAATTGTGGTCGAAACCATAAGCTCTTATCACTTCCTTGATGTAAGCCCAACTTAACTTATCATAAGCTTTCGCTAGGTCCAGCTGCATTATCATACCGGCTTGCTTCTTGCTCTTAAGAGAGTGAACCACCTCATGTGCTTGTATGATGTTATTGAGAATCTGTCTTCTTTCCACAAAGCTGGTTTGCTCCTCTGAAACAAGAGCAGGAAGAAGAGGCTTTAGTTTGTTAGCAATCACTTTGGATATAATTTTGTACACCACATTACATAAAGCTATGGGTCTGAATCTATCCGGTGTCATGGCTTTTTCCTTCTTTGGAATCAAAGCTATGAAAGAGGCATTTAAGAGTTGTCAACACAGTTTTGGACCTTCTAGGGTCTTCCACAACCGCAAGGATATGTTGTTTGGCTGTTTTCCAACAAGCTTTGAAGAAATCCACATTGAAACCATTAGGACCAGGAGCTTTCCCATTTTGCATCTCATTGATGACCTCACTTACCTCCTCTTCAGGCACTGGCCTGTTAAGATTATGGTTGTCTTCCCTGGTTACAAGTTTAGGAATGAGCATTGTGAATTTGTTAATGAACCGAGATCTGTCAACAAAAGGCTCCTCTACTATGCTACAGAAGTGATGAACTAGGACAGATTCTATTTCTATGTGTGAGACAAGCTCTTTCCCTTGAGAATCTTTGAGTTTGGAAATTCTGTTATGAGATTTGTGGTCCAAAGTTGATCTATGAAAAAACTTTGTGTTTCTTTCTCCTTCTCTAATCCACTGCACCCTCGATTTCTGTCTCCATAAAATCTCCTCTTGCAAGCACCGATCCTCCCATTCATTCTGCAGAGAATCAGCCTGCATTTTCCTTTCCTCCGTAAAACCGTCTACGATGTTGATCTGATTAATCTCCTGGATTTTCTTCTCAACTTCTTTTTTGGCTTTAAAAATATTGCCAAACTCTTGTTTATTCCAATCTTTAAGCCTAGATTTGATGTGCTTGAGTCTCTGCTGCAGTATGAACATTTGAGTGCCTTAAACAGGCCTATCTTCCGTCCACCATTTATCAATATCGCTGGTGAAGTCTGTTGTCGCGCGGATTGGCACGACAACGCTCAGACCGGGGGCTGTCACTCTGATCCCCGATCAAGGGTAATTTTAGGGGCGAATAATCGCCCAAAGGCGAAATTTAAGGCTTTTTATATTTTAATGGGGCGAATTTTTAATTAAAATAATAAAAACTTTTTTATATAATTAGCCCACATTTTATTTAAAAATTAATTTATTTTTTTATTTTCGCCCAGGCAGATACGCTAACCGAAATGGGATTTTCTTAAAATCGCCCCATTTTGATATTTACGAAATCAGATTTTCTTAAAATCGCCCCATTTTGATCTTTGCCTCTAGTTTTGGGAGATCAAAATCACGATTTCTGATTTATGGTTTGGTTTTTTCTGGTTTGGTAGTGAAATTGTGAAAATCGATTTGGTCTTAAAAGGTTAAATTTGTTTTGAAATGTAGGGCGAAACTTAATTTTTTCCAAATGGAGGGCTCCCTGTTTTCACGGATTCAGCCCGCTGTTTTCATGAATTCCGCTGTTTTCATGAATTCCTGATTCATGGTGTATATGGCTCCCGCTCCCTGTTTTCATGAATTCATCATATATAAAATTGTTTTGAAATAGGGTTTTTGATGGTAGTTCACCAATCTTGGTTTCTTGGATTTGAACGGCTCATGCCACTGCAGCAGCAACAACAGTCGGTATTTTTGTTGGCTGAGCGCGAGAAATTAAGCCCCGCGGGTCCTGCCCATCTGTAGCCGGCTTTTGAATCAGGGTAAGTTGGCATATTTCTTGTTTTTCTTCAAGATTGAAGTACAGGAGAAGATAGTTCAGATTATCAGTTAGGTGGATTCATGCCTCCAGCCATTCATCATCACTAATTATTCGCTCTGGTTGACTCCTGTCCATTCTTGAAAGGCCTTGTGGAAATCACAATTTGATAACCTTCCTGACCCACCAATATCTTTGTCATTGCTTTTGTGCAGACTACGGGGACAGAATTAAGGATTATCCATAAATATTTCTTCCAGCATTTGCTCTTGTTTAGCTAGTGGAGAAAATAAATTTTACTAATCTCTGTTTGCACCGTCAATTTTTACTCGGTTCTCATCTCTGCTTGCACTGTAATTCTCTTGGGTTTGTCCAATAAACTCCCTCGCTGACCTCTGCCTGTGTTATTTTTCTGGACGTCATTATTCTCTATTTTGTGAGTGATAGGATCCGTTGTACCGCTTGCAATTTCAGGGCTGTGAGTGTAACGAACATCCTCCTACACAGACCAAAGATCCGGAAAGCAAGAAGCAACGAGCTTTGAAATATATTCACTAATGACCATGAGATATAAGAAGGGAGATGGCCATGGATGTCTTCTTCATTTCTGTTATATACTGTCAATTTCCAGTAAAGTCTGTTACTTCTCGCTTGATTTCTAACAAAATGAGGAACGGTTTAGTGTAAGGCACATATGACAGAGCATGGAAGGTTCTTATTACAATAGAAAAACTATAGCAATGTAGCCAGGATTTCATTTGAAGAAGATGACAGGTTCAAATTTTATTATAACTGTTAAACCAAATGATAGATTTGAATCAGGAGCGTGTTGCTAAGTTGATTGACTTGGATGATGTTGTTTACTCAGATAAGAAGAAAAATCTTACCTTATATACACGAGTCCAGAACACCAATGTTGGATATGTACGAGGACAATATTTGGTCTTCCCCGTGCAAATCTTAAAAAAAAAATTGCATAATAAATAGAGCGACATCAGCACATGTAGTACTGAAAAGACCAATTTGGAAGGCATTGTTTCAGAGCAGCAAACATTGCAGTGATCAGAATGTCAGGAATGATAAAGGAACTCTGTATTGCTGTTGTTGTTGTGCCATGATTGACCTCCTCTTCCTCCTATACCAAGATAATCTAATAAGAGGAGGTCAGGTCACTGAAGAAGGAATTCTACAGTTTGATGTTAATGGTTGGGGACTTATGGATATGATGCTTCAGAGTATGCTATGACAAGATAGCTGACTCTGAAATCTGATGTGTAGATTTCTGAAAAATTCCTTAAATAACTGATCTTTGTCACACAGCTGATAAACAACGCATGGTTGGTATGAAGCCCTTGCTGTTGCCATGAGGTGTCTCCAGGAGTGAGCTACACAGTCGCCTATTGATTTCCATTTAAGGATATCATGGAAAGGTGAAGCTATTAGAGAAAAATACTGCAACAAATTTTGAAGGCTGATGATGCTTGTTTCAGGACTGTGGAGCACTCCTAGCTTGAGAGCATATCTGAATGATGTTACAAAAGATTTGTAGGTACCTATATAAGTGCAACAACATTTTATTGGGTGAAAATGTCTGAGCCAACCCAAAATATAGAGTGGGCTGACATGTTTAAGGTCTAGAGCCGACCTGAAAAGTGAAGTTTAAAAAGGGGTCAACCTATACATATGTCCTGGAGCCGACTTTTAAATCCAATATGAATTTGACAAGCACCCTTCGGGATTTCCTTGAGGGTTGTTTGCACATGTTGAATAAGTGTTAGTGGACCTTCATGGCAGCATAGCTGTAATGGGCAGCGGTCACTTTAAGGGGTACCAAGGACTATATATATTGCTCATGTAGAGAAAAGAGATTCTCATCTTAAGGCGTTCAATGATCACTTGTAAGTAGACTTGAAGAAATTGTTTGCATATTGTTACTCATCCATACATCCATATGCATGGGTAACTCTAGGAGAAAAAATTTCTCCTTAGATGCAAATCTCCAGCCAGCAGCCTTATATGATGATTGTCAGACAATAACTTTTCAGATGCCTCTTGCCCACGATTGTGAATTTGTGTAAAATAAACTTAGATAATAGTAAGAAGAGTAAATTGGAATTTGTAGGGTATTTAGCTAGGTAAGAAATTGGTTTCCTTCATATGCTTCTCAAAATCTACCCAATTGAATTTGCCTCCATTATAATTGATTGATTGGATAGAACTGTCACTTCACATTTTTACAGACAATGGAAAGCTGCAAAAGAAACAAGCTCACATTTGAAGGAATATATTTGTGTGTTTCTATCGTTTTTGATGCAAGAAAATTCTGCTCTATGTATATTAGGTGGAGACTTCACTTATGATTAGACCCTCCTTTGGATGATTTGTATTGCCAGACTATAAAAAGGCTGCTAGGAAGAAATTTTAACCCCTAGAAAGTTACTGAATCTGCTCACATAGATATAATTGTTAATTGTTTTTATATTAACAGAGATTTGAGAAAAAAAGGCATGGAGTATAGCCAAAATCCTCCAAAGACTTGAGAGGACGAAGTTCGAACACATAAGGCTGCTTAAATGTGGCTTATGTGAAAGGGGGCCACACAATTGTTGCTTCAGCCAACAGATGGGTAAGAAGTGTAAACGTTTCTCCTGATATTAGTGTGTTAAAATTCATGAATTTTCAGAGCTCCAACCTACTGTGTTTTGAGGAGGATATATGTGTTCTCACATATGCTTAGGACTCAACAGACATCAAAAACATATGGTAAAAATGTATATGAATTTGTTAGCTGGTAAGAAATGATTAACAGGAATAAACTTGGGATGATTGAATGATGCTTCATTTTTAACTTTTTAGTTGCAAGAAATGCTATGCATTGTTATAAATTATAGTAGAAGGGAAGTCTTTTAACCTATAAAATCAAGTTCTTGAAAAAGAAAAATATTCAAACCCTTTCATTTTTTATCACTGATTTACAGGATGATCAGTGACAGTTCAGTTTAATACTGTCTTGGCAGCAGTTACTCTGAACATGTAAATCAAGTTCTTGAAAAAGAAAAATATTCAAACCCTTTCATTTTTATCACTGATTTACAGGATGATCAGTGACAAAGTTCAGTTTAATACTGTCTTGGCAGCAGTTACTCTGAACATGTGATCACATTGCCATCCATTTACTCTCGTAACCACATCCTTTCAGCTCTTTCCGTGATTTTCTGAAGTAGTTTTAATATACTTAGTCAGGATATGATTTTGTATTTACAGTCTTGTTAATTTATATAATTGGATTGGATTGCACAGGCTTTCACCAATGCAGGTATGGATATGAAAATATTTCGGTTGTTGAATCAGTTGTAGATGGATATGCAGCAGCAAAAATTCCTCTAGAAACGATTTGGACAGACATTGATTATATGGATGACTACAAGGATTTTACTCTAGATCCTCTGAATTTCCCTGAGATGGAAATGCAAAAGTTTGTTGAACGAATCCATGCTAACGGGCAGAAATATGTTCTGATTATTGATCCAGGTAGGTTCAATTTGTTATTGTCCTAGAATTGGAGAAAAAGAACAGAGAAAGAAATAAGAACTGAACTGAGCCTTGTTAGTATATTCTGAACATACAATTCATTTGCTTAATTGTGCAGGAATAAGCTTAAATGAAACATACAAGACTTTTCAGAGAGGGATACAAGATGACATTTTTGTTAAACGAGGAGGTGTGCCATATTTGGCACAAGTGTGGCCAGGCCCAGTATATTTTCCAGATTTTCTCAATCCCAATACACAGTCATTTTGGACAAAAGAAATCTCTGAGTTTCATGAGACAATTGCATTTGATGGTCTTTGGCTTGATATGAATGAAGTGTCAAACTTCTGTAGTGGGGTCACATGTTCCTTGCCAAAGGAAGGGGATTGCTCACGGAAAGATTCACAGACAGATTGCTGCTTAGTTTGTAGCGATGCGAACACCACCAGATGGGATGATCCCCCTTACAAAGTCAATGCTTCTGGAACACACAGACCACTGGGTAACAAAACCATGGCTGCTAGTGCAGTTCACTATAATAATATCTTGGAGTACAATGCTCATAATCTATATGGGTTATCAGAGGCTATTATGACAAACACAGCATTGAAATCAGTAATAAAGAAGAGGCCATTCATACTAACCCATTCTACCTTTATTGGATCAGGGGCCCATGCTGCACATTGGACAGGAGACAATGCTGCAACATGGGATGATCTCTGGTACTCCATACCTACAATGCTGAGTTTTGGATTGTTTGGAGTCCCAATGGTAGGTGCTGATATTTGTGGATTTTCAAAAGACACAACCGAAGAGCTTTGCAATAGGTGGATTCAATTAGGTTCCTTTTATCCTTTTGCTAGAGATCACTTAGACAAGGGAACGAAGCACCAAGAGCTTTACCTGTGGAAATCAGTCACAATGTCTGCAAGGAAAGCATTAGGTCTGAGATACAGGCTTCTTCCATATATCTACACATTGGCATTTGAAGCTCACACTAAAGGATCTCCCATTGCAAGGCCTCTGTTCTTTACATTCCCTGAGGATCCTAATACACTAGGAATCAGCACCCAGTTTCTATTGGGTAAAGCGGTCTTGGTCTCCCCTGTTTTAAAGCAAGGAGCAAGTACTGTGGATGCTTATTTTCCAAAGGGAACTTGGTACAATTTGTACAATGTATCAGAGTCAATAACAGTTGAGAGTGGCACATATGTTAGTCTTCTTGCTCCACTAGATACCATCAATGTCCATGTATTAGAGGGGACTATTTTGCCGATGCAAGAAATGGGTATGACAACTAGGGAAGCCAGAAGAAGCCCATTTAGTCTGGTGGTTGCCTTGGGTGGTAGGAAGGAAGCATATGGGGACCTATATGTGGACAATGGAGAGGATTTGGAAATGGTAATAGAGCATGGCAAGTCAAGTTATATAGAGTTTTATGCAGATATTGTAGAGCGAGGAGTGAGTGTAGTATCCAGATTTCTAATTACAGCAACCAGAGATAACCATGAAAATTAAAGACAGTAATGCATAAAATTGAAATCTGCACCTACCTGAGCTGCTTGCTGACTTCCGATTCCGCTGCTGAACTGGTACTCCTTTGATTCAATTTCGAGATGGCCAATACCACCCGACCTGACAGAGCAACCTGGTTGCCCGATCCAGAGAAGCTCTCCACAGAGGCTCTCTGTCCCTCCGTGCCCAGAACTCAGATCACTCAAGGCTCTTCTGCTGTAAAATCTCTTCTCCGGTTTCCTGCTAATGAGTCTTTCCTTTCTTCTCTCTGCCTCCTTGCTCCCGGGTCAGGCTTCGGCTATTTATTTACCGGCCTGGCGGTGGCCGCCCTCCCACTTGCAGCCACCGCCTTCCAAGCATTCATGGCCCTCAGATATTTCTTCCCTCCTCTGCGCTTTGCAATCAATTTTTAGCTGGTTGGACTGAGGTATATTATATAGGTTCTTTAGGACAGCTTAGATTTTACGTATAATTCCTTTTAGGTTTTCTTTTTATCATTTCCAAATAACTGTTATAAAGTTTAACTGATACCTATTATAACATTTCAATCATATATGTTATAAAGTTTAGACGATATATGTTTATAACTTTTCAATTATAAATGTTATAAAATTAGATGATATATATATTTTTATAACATTTCTTTATATAAGATATAAAGTTTAATGATCTGCTTTATAATTTCATATTATAAAGTCTAATTATATGCTTTATAAAATTTAATGTATATATATATTATAAAGTCTTAAAGTTTAAGATTTTTATTAATGGGCTGTTACATACATTCCCCCTTCTGAAAACTTCGTCTCGAAGTTAGAGCTTTAGGTTCAAGGTTTTAACGGACATGCCCCTTTCTATCCAGGTCCCCAAGCTATTCAAACTCATCCTATCCTTCCTAATCTCTTCTGCTCCCATCCTATCCGTCCTCTACTAGAGTATGCCATGGCGTCAATTTACTGACCTAACCATTCATAACACAAAGGTAACAGTGTCGACTACACCGACCTGATTCCCAGTAGGCATCCGGCAGTCATCATCACACGTCTAGGGGAGCGTGACTCGCACAGTCCTCCCATGACTCCAGGTTCCGGAGGATAAACGGT
>APFE031422807.1:0-107049 GCA_000404065.3 Pinus taeda
GCCCTCTCAGGCTAAGGAGGCTAAGCCTTAGTCAAAAGTCTGGTTTGAAATAGTTACTTGAAATTAACCTGGCCTGCAGCCTTCCAGTGCTTGATTTTGAGATAACACATCACATCCTTGGAAGGCTTCAGATTCCTAGACATTTTTGTGTTTAATCATTAACAATGCAAAATTCTTACTAGCATTTACAAACCTCTTCATTTTTCCAACATTCACAAGACATAAATTCAACTTCTTGTGCTGTGCTCTAACAATATACTCAATCCCATTTAAACAAATTATATTTGTTCTCATGGCGATGAAATATGGATTTCCTATCATATAAGTGTGGGCCTCCTCAAACAATCCCACAAATGTCAAGTGTTACTACATCTAGTTCTACGTCATCAATAAAATTTGCAATGATGGAGAATTTAAGTATGTTGTCACTTGCAATTTTGCATTGTAACATACCCAATCTAAAGGATAAGGTTTAGGATTAGGAATGGTTTCCAAATTTAGTTTCTTGACAATGTCTTTTGAAATAAGGTTTCCTTGTGATCCACTATCAAACAAAGTATCTACTTTGTTATGTTTTGTGATGACTCTAATATGGAAAATCAATATTCTTTCTCTTTCATTGTTAGTTTCATTGAGGTTACTAGAATAACTAGTACTTGCAATATATTCCTTACCTTTAAATCCCATGGTTGTGATCTTTGTTTCATATCCGGAATCAAATCCTATATCTTGTTGAGTAGTTGCAACAATATTTTATTTCTCCTTGTTAAAATTTTTGGGTTTCATCTCAAGATGAAGTTTCCAACAATGGTCTTAATCATGGCCTTCTTTTGAACAATGTTTACATGCCAATTTTTCTCCCTCCTTCTTGATTGAATAATTCTTTATATCCTTGCCTTTGAACTTCCCCTTTCCTTTGTCTCCAAACTTAAATGACTTCTCACTAATTTCTTCATAAAAATTCTTCCCTCTTGCTTCTAAATGAGTTTCATGTACACAAACTACATCTAGATTTGTAGGGTTAAACATGAAAAATGTGTGTCTCAAATAAATATGTAAACCTCAATTGCATTCCAATAGAGTGTCTTGAGAGGATAAGTATATACCAAAAATCAAAGATATTTTTCTAAATTCTTGAGTATAGCTTTGCACACTTTGACCCTTAGCTTGTCTAAAGTTTTGACAATACATTATATCTTTTTGTATGTATGCTAATGGATAGAAAGGTCTTCTTATTGCAACAACAAAATCATTCCAAGAGGATAAAACCTTAATGTCATGTTGAGTTTTGGCCTCCCACCAAATGAGTGCTTCACTTTACAACCTACGAGAAGCAAGCTGAATTTTGGTTTCATGATCCTTTATTCTTTGTATCTTGCAATACACTTCAATTTTATGAACCCAGTTATCTAATTTCTCAGCATTTACCTCTCCATTGTACATAGGAAATTCAAACTTTATGTCAAGCTTTAACAAATGAATTTTACCACGTCCCTTTGGAGAAATTGGTAGTGTTTGTGAAGGGGTAGAAGTAGAAGAAGGTGAGGATGAGGATGGAGGTGAAGGTGGTGGCTTGTCACCATCCCCTCCATTCCCTTTTGTAGGTTTGTCTCCTTTTCCTCCATTTCCTTTTGGAGTTTTTGAGCTCTCTCGTTGCAATCTTGAGTTCCTCTCCTCATAAAGAACTTTCACCATTTCAGACATTTCAAAGAAATCTTTTCTGAAAGTTCTCTCATCTTTAGACATCCTTTCATGATCTTCATCATGTGTCATGACTGGTGAAGCTTGAAATATGTGTGTTCTCCTTGAAACAATTTGAGACATTGGATCCACAAGCTCACCTTATCCTCTATCGAGCTTCAACCTTGTAAGAATGAGAAGACACTTACAAATGAAATCAAACCTTTAAAATAACCTTGAGCTCTGATACCAAACTGATCTGTTATGCAAACTTGAAGGTGATGGAAAAAATTGCAAGTAAATTTTTATGTCTTTTAGGCAATAGATCACTTTGAAAAAGCACATAAAATAATAGTTTTAAAACTCAGTTAACAACATAAAAACAAAGACAAATATACCATCTATAGAAACACAATGCAACAAAATGATAAAGGAGTTCACCCCTCTCATGGTCAAGCTTCCAATGTTGAGCCTCTTTCATTAAGTGCTCAAATTTGTGTTTAAATAGATTTGCAGTGCTCAAAGTGTAAAAATTATGTCTCCAATGGCTCCAAAATAGTAAAAAACCCCAATCTGGGCTCTTGTTGGGCTCATTTTGGCCAAAATCTAAAGAAGTTATGCTCTACAGAATTTTTTTCAGCTACTCTACAAACCGGACTCCTCTACTAATTGTTCTATGAATTGCGACTTTTCCAGAACCGCCAAGCACCATTTTTGCCTAGCACCAGTGAGATTCCCGAAGGTTTAGGTGCATTTTGTTGGTTGATTTAAATTCCCAATGACCCCCATGAGCAAAAAAACTGGGTCATATGGGCCACATAGGGCTGAGGTTTGAGCCTTAACGGTCATGTAGATTTTCCTGTAGATTCACAGCTCATGTAATTTCCTAAAACACAAGACCAGAATCTACTCTACTCTTTACAACAGAAGCCCATAAAGATGAATGAAAATAATAATCAACAAGAGGAAGATAATCAATGGCACATAACATAAAATTTATCCAGGGAAACCCCTACTATCTATATTACATTAATTAGAAATCCAAGATGAGAATACAATGCTTGTTCTCACAAGAACAATCCTTGCACAAGTATAATCAACTCTCAGATCACAAGCTAGCTCAAGCCAAATCCTTAGCATATTCTGCAACTCTCCAAGCCCCTATTTCCTAGCACAATTCCTAGGATGAATAGCCCGTATTTAAAGGGAATTCATGCTTCCAAAACTACAAAAACCAAACATAGGTACTTCTTTGATTGCATGCATGATATTTACAACTCATTAAATCACACAACTAATAATACACTTTCCATGCATTCTAGTCTCAAATGGGTCTTTCTCTGAACTGACATGCACGATTTTCTCTTGAGTGAATCTTGAGTTAGCTGGAGTAGCACTAAGAATGCACCAATGCACCAACTCACTACTAGACCTCTACTAGTTCCACAAATAGTTAGAACTAGTTTAACTGTCTATAACTCAGTCAAAATGAGTTATCTGATTACAACTCAAATAAACTCATCCTAGACCCCTACAATTTAGGGATAGCATATACATGACTACAGAAAGACTTCCAACTCGAAATTCCTAAGTTAACTAACTCAACTTAATTTAATTAACTATTACAAGTTGCTATGAGAAAATAATTACAATTTAATTCAAAGACAAATTAAATTGGATTTTTTAGATGTTATTTTTAACATTATTTGTTGTTATTTTCAACACTCCCTCTCAATAAGAAAGGAATTCAACTCTATCGTGATCCTAAAGCTTTGGAATTTCTGCATGCAACACTTCTCTCTAGTGTTGTTTCTACAAAAACTCCAGAAACAAAAAAAAAAACCCACCCTGTATTAGTATGATGCATATGTCATCAAAGTCTCTAATTTCTACTGCCTTTGTTGACTGAAAGCTCTGTGCTTCTGCTGACTCTTCCTTTTTGCATTGTTGTTAAATCTTCTCTATGATCTTCAGTATCTGACTCCTCTAGCCTTTGTTACTTTTATCTCTAAATGCATCAACCGCCACTGATTTCCTCCTACTTTGTGTACTTTGGGCTCTCGTAGCAAGGCACAATCCATGAGATAAAACCTCTCAATGGACTATCACTTCACATAGCTCTACCTCAAACCTAGAGGTATGGCTGCATGTGCTCCCTCTTCCCACCTAGATCTAAATTTCCCCCTACTGAAGGTCTCTACATGAGTGGATGCCTCCACTCAGTCTCCTCTCTTCTTATCCAATTGTGGCTACTCCACAATTTTCTAAAACTGCTTCTTCTGGGGTTGCACGTTAAGAGGTTATTTTCTCTCCCTCTCAACCACCAAGTCTCTAACCTTTTCCTTTCTCCTCAAGGCTTTGTATGCATCTTGTACCTCAAGAGCATGTAGGTTCTTGACTTGTAAACCAATCTGTTTCAGCTGTCCTATGGCGATGTGTCTAAGGAGAACCTTTCCCTTACTAAAAATCACATCATAGCCACGGTCTTCCAATACCGCGATTGAAACAAGATTATTCTTTAGTCCTAGAACATACATCACATCTCTGATCTTGAGAGGGGAGCCAAACTCCCTCTGAAAGGTAACCATATCGATCCTGGTAGCTCTATACTTCCCGTCATCTCCAAACTGTATGCTCTACTTGAGGTCTTTCTCCTCAAAATCACTAAAGAGATCTTTGTTCCTCGTCATATAGAACAAGGCACCGCTATTAACATTCCATACACATCCCATGACACTGTTGTCCATGTATGCAATGAGAGTGAAATCAAGTTCAAATTTTTAAGCTAGAGCTTCACCTACTGAAGCTATTTCAGGTTCCTTCTTTCTTTCCTTCTTCTGTGGGGAATTAGTGGCATAGTCCTTGTGCTTGTGATAGTAAAAACACTTGACTTTCAACTAGTCCATATTTTTGTCGCCTACCTCGCCTTGGGACTTCTTTCCCTTGACCTTCTTTTCCTTACATGCTAAGGTAAAATCCTCTTCAACTTCCTTGGAAGAGGTCCCATTTTTGGTGTTTCATCGAAACTCCTCTTGTATTAAATTTGACCACCATCATTCCCAATCTGGAAGCTTCTCCCTCCCATTGACAGATTCCTCATAACTATGCCAATTATTGGGAAGTCCTATAAGAGCTAGGCTCACCATATCATCCTCAGCAATAGTGATTCCAACACTCCCAAGCTCATCCTTACAATGAGTGAACTTGGTCAAGTAATTTGGAATTGAGTTGCCCGCCTCCATCTTGATTTTTCGAAGTTTATATTTCAGTGCCAGCTTCCTATGGTCACTATTGTTGTAGAAAAGGTTTGTCAATGCTTTCCACATAGCATACAAAGTCTCCTTCCCATGAAGACTCGAGACAATGTGGTCTTGAACTCCCTCAAGGATTATCTTCCTCGCCCTTGCCACACACTTCTTCCATTCGGCCAGATCTTTTGCATTCGATTTTGGTGGCTTAGGAATATCTTAATCACTGAATTCCTTCAAGCCATTATTCTCCAACATAGCCTCCATCTAGTCCTCTAGGCTATGTAATTTTAGCTTCCATCCAAGGCATACTTCGAGCCGCAAACTGTAGAATGGCATCTGCCAATCCTAAAGTATGTATTGCAAATTTGAATTTCACCTGTAACCCTGCACTCAAAAACTTTGAAATCTAATCTATTGTACTATAATCAACTCTGATACCATGTAGAAAATTTCTGAAAATCTAGCTCTGATACCATGTTAATTTTCCTGTAGATTCATAACTCAAGAAATTTCCTAAAACAAAAGACAAGAATCTACTCTACTCTTTACAGTGGAAGCCCATAAAGATGAATGAAAACAATAATCAACAAGAGGAAGATAATCAATTGCATATAAAAAAATATTTATCCAGGGAAAGCCATAACTCAAAATGCCTACTATCTATATTGAATTAATCATAAATCCAAGATGAAAATACAATGCTTGTTCTCACAAGAACAATCCTGCACAAGTATAATCAACTCTCAACTCACAAGCTAGCTCAAGCCAAATACTTAGCCTACTCTACAGCTCTCCAAGCCCCTATTTCCTTGCATAATTCCTAGGATGAATAGCCTGTATTTAAATGGAATTCATGCTTCCAAAACTAGGAAATCCAAACACATGTCCTTCTTTGATTGCATGCATGATATTTACAACTTAGTAAATCATACAACTGCTAGTACATTGTCCCTACACTCTAGTCTCAACTAGGTCTTTCTCTAAAATGACATGCATGAGTTTCTCTTGGGTGAATCTCCAATTATCTGGAGTATCACTGAGAATGCACCAATGCACCAACTCACTACTAGACCTCTACTAGTTCCACAAATAGTTAGAACTAGTTTAATTTTCTATAACTCAATCAAACTGAGTTATCTAATTACAATTCAAATAAACTCATCCTGGACCCCTAAACTAAGTCAACTTAACTTAGTTAACTATTACAAGTTTCTATGAGAAAAGAATTACAATTTAATTCACGATTTAATTCAAGGACAAATTAAATTGCAATTTTTAGATACTATTTTTAACATTTCTTGTTGCTATTTTCAACACTCCCTCTCAACAATAAAGGAATTCAACTCTATCCTGATCCAGAACATTTGGAATGTTCTTCATGCAACACTTCTCTCTAGTGTTGTTGCTACAACAACTCCAGAAACAAAAAGAAAAAAAACGTCCAACCTGAATCAATATGATGCATCTATCATCAAAGTTTCTAACTGCTACTGCCTCTGTTGACTAAAAAGACTACACTTATGCTAAATCTGCCTTTTTGCACTATTGTCAACTATTCTCCATGCTCTTCATTATCTGGTTGCTATAACTTCTGTCACTTTGATCTCTGATTGCATTAACCGCCACTGATTCCTCCTACTACTATGTACTTTGGGATCCCGTAGCAAGGTACGACCCATGAGATAAAACCTCTCAATGGATCCTGCATAATTTCATCCCTCTTGTGACTATGACTTCAAATTTCCCCACCTCACACCTAGAGGTATGGCTGCATGTGCTCCCTCTACGCACTTGGCTTAAAATTCCCCCCTATTGGAGGTCTCTGCATGAGTGGATGCCTCCATTCAATCTCCTCTCCGCTTCTTCAATTGTGTCTGCTCCACAATTGCTTGATACTGCTTCTTCTCTGCTTGAGTGGATCTCTCCACTTGTTCTCCTCTCATCTTCTCTAGTTGTGGCTACTCCACAACTTCCTGAAGCTGCTTCTAAGACTACTTCTTCTGGGGCTGCATGTTAAGAGGTAATTTTCTCTCCCTCTCAACCACCAAGTCTCTAACCTTTGCCTTGCTCCTCAAGGCCTTGCATGCATATTTTACCTCAAGAGCATATAGGTTCTTGACCTGTGCACCGATCTATTTCACCTGTCATGTGGCGATGTGTCTAAGGAAAAGCTTTCCCTTACTAAAGATCACATCATAGCCACAGTCTTCTGATGCCATGACTGAAACAAGATTCTTCTTTAGTCCTATAACATACATCACATTTGTGATACTAAGAGGGGAGCTAGACTCCCTCTGAAAGGTAACCGCACCGATCCTGGTAACTCTAAACCTCTCATCATCTCTAAAATCTATGCTCTACTTGAGGTCTTTCTCCTAAAAATTAATAAAGATATCTTTGTTCCCCATCATATGGAATGAGGCACCGTTGTCAAGATACCACCTACCTCCCATGATAGTGCTGGTCATGCATGAAATGAGAGTGAAATCAAGTTTGAATTGTGAAGCTAGAACTTCACCTACCGCAGCTACTGCTAGGTCCTTCTTTCTTTCTTTCTTCTGTGGGAAATTCATGGCAAGTGCCCATGCCCATGACAGTGAAAACACTTGACTTTAGACAAGTCCATCTTCTTGTCGCCCTCCTCATCTTGGGACTTCTTTCCCTTGACCTTCTTTTCCTTACTCGCTAATGAAAAATCCTCTTCCACTTCCTTGGAAGAGGTCCCATCTATAGTGTTCCATCGAAAAACCTCTTGTACCAAATCCGACCACAATCATTCCCAATCTGGAAACTTCTCCCTCCCATTGACAAAGTCTTGATAACTATACAAACTATTAGGAAGTCCTAGAAGAGCTAGGCTCACCATATCATCCTCAGCAACAATGATTCCAACACTCCCAAGCTCATCCCAACAATGAGTGAACTTGGTCAAGTAATTTGGAATTGAGTCGCTCGCCTCCATCTTGATTTTTTGAAGTTTATCTTTCATTGCCAACTTCCTATGGTCATTGTGTTCTAGAAAAGGTCTGTCAATGATGTCCACATAGCATACAAAGTCTCCTTCCCATGAAGATTCTAGAAAATGTTGTATCGAACTCCCTCAAGGATTATTTGCCTTGCCCTTCCTACACACTTCTTCCATTCGGCCAAATATTTTGCTTCTGATGCTGGTGGCTTAGGAATATCTTGATCAATGAATTCCTTCAAGCTTCCATTGGTACTCAAACCGAAATCTATAGAACACCATCTGCCAATCCTGAAGTATGTATTGCAAATTCAAATTTCACCTGTAACCCTGAACTCAAAAACTCAAATCAACTCATCCCCGACCCCTAAAATTTAGGGAGAACATATACATGACTATATAATGAATTCCAACTCGAAATTCCTAAGTTAACTAGGTCAAATTAACTTATTTATCTATTACAAGTTGCTATGAGAAAATAATTACAATTTAATTCAAGGACAAATTAAATTGGAATTTCTAGATGTTATTTTTAACATTTCTTCTTGTTATTTTCAACAAGTCTCCCCCGCCGGTTAAGCCCCTAAATGCGGGGTAATTTTCACGTTGGTGCCATGGGTCAAAGGGTTGGGCTAGCTATCTGCCCTTCCTATCGGGCCCCATTAAAATTTGGTGTTGGTCAAATTAGTGGCATATGACTCTAGGGTTGGCCCCCTTACTGGAGCGCTTTCCACTTGATGCCTTCGACCTAGAGTTGTGGTCCTTTGGGCATGCATAGAACCATGGCTTAGTTAATATACCTTAGCTCTCTTCCCATTACCAACTGTAGTGCCATGGTCCTGTGGAACTCCATATGCCCTCGACCTAGGCCTCATACCTTAGTTCCCAAGTTTTAATGTTGATCCACCTTCGCCTCCAGTTACATGGCACATAGTTAGACCTTGGGCTGGGGCTAAGCCTTGAGCCCTTGGTCACTCCTCCCATGGTCTCTTGGGTTACATAGTGACTAGGGGATAGGGGCTTAGCCCCTTCCCCTTCCCCTAAGACTTAACTCCGAAAACTTAAATAGATGTTTGTTGTTATGACTGTTAAGTAACGCCTCAAGTCTATTGGTAATGTGTTGTGCTACAAATATTGAGGTCCTACGTTCGAATCCATTAAGGTCTCTGACGAACCCACACCAAAATTTTGATGACCCTCAGGGTGCCATGTGACATCCTATGACTGGCCACATGGCGACCCATCATTGGTCCACATAAAATATGCCAAAACTAATCAAATGCACCCATAATTCAACCAATCACATGAGGCTATGTGGCAGTCTTCCATTGGCCTGAGGTATAGTCAACTTGTCTAGTCAGCTTTCCCAGTCATCCTGCGAAGTCATTATACGAACTGCCTAGTCAGCAGTCCTGCACCCAACTTGTAAAAATTTTACCTGTTTGGGAAAATGATCTAAACACAACATCAGGAGCATACAATATCAGTTTTGATGGATTCAAGTTACATTGGATTTAGGTCAGCGAGATCTACAATTTGGCACTGGGTTCGAGCACTTTTGAACACTTTGAATTTTGAGCACTTTACTAATCCCCTAGATCACTATGACAAAAACCTTAGGTATGATAAATTTGTAAAAATTAAAATTGTGTTTGATTCTGGTGTTATAAAAAGTTTCAATTCATTATTTTCTTTAAATAAATGTGGGTTGTAAACCTATGAGCACAATGATTTTAAACCTATATAGGGTAAAAGAAGTAGTAGGACCTAGTGTGACTAGTGTTTGTTAAAATTTGGGGTGTGTAAAACTAAGTTGATTGAATACATAATTTCCTTGGGAACATACAATGTAATCATCAAAATAGACTACCTAGAAGTTCATTGAGCTCTAGTGAATTGTTTCAGAATGAAAGTGATATGTTTAGATGATGAAAGTTAAACCTTTAATAATCTAGGGCTATAAATTATATGTGGTCGAGACCATAAGTGTCAAGAAGGATCCCTCTCTAGATAAAGAACTAATTTTGTCAAAATTTGAGGATGTTTTCCCCAAAGAGTTGCCAGGGTTACCTCCCTAGAGGGAGATTGATTTCAAAATCAAACTAAAATTTGATGCAAATCCAATATCCAAGACACCTTGCAAGATGATAACTCCAAAACTTTGTGAGTTGCAAATGTAGTTAAATGAGTTGTTATATTTAGGACTTATTAGACCCAATATTTCATCTTGGGATGCCCCAATGATTTTTTCAAGAAGAAACATGGTTCCTAAATATTGTGCATAGATTACAAGGACAAGAATTAGGCCATAGTAAAGAATAGGTACCAGATACCTAGACTAGATGATTTGTTTAATCAAATGAAGGAAGATACAATTTTATTTAAAATTGATCTACTATTTGGATTTTTAATTAAGGATTACTGAAGGTGACATAAAAATTAAAAAAAAAAAAAAATTTCCTTTCGAACATGGTTTGGCACTATGAGTTTACAATAGTGCCATTTCATTTTACCAATGCACTAGCAGTGTTTTTAAGCCTCTTGAATGTTGTGTTCTATAAGTATATGGACCAATTTGTGCAAGTATAATTGGATGATATTCTCAAGTATTAGAATAATGAAAGGGAGCACGCATAACAATTAAGGATTGACATTCTTAAGGGAAAATAACTTGTATGGAAAACTATCAAAATTTTGTTTCTTACATGAGGAGATCATTATCTCGACCACACCATTTTAGAAGATGGGATTTCAGTGAACCCAAAAAGGTGAAGGCCATAGTGGATTGGCTAGGGACAAAAACTTTCATGAGGTGCATAGCTTCAAGGGGATAGGAGGTTATTATTGGAGGCTTTTGGAAGGGTTTCCAAAGACTGCAAAACTGATCACATCATTACAACACAAGGGAATTAGGTATGAATGTTTAGATGAATGAAGCACTTCTTTCATTGAGCTAAATAGATTACTAACCAATGCACTAATCCTTCAGGTTCCAAACATGGAGTATGACTTCACAATTTTCATGGATGGTTCAAAACAAGAATTAGGAGCTATTTTAATGCAAGAAAGTGGAGTAATAGCTTATGCATTTAGGAACTTCAAGAAGCATGATGAGTTGTAAGGTGCTTGTGACTTAGAACTAGAATATGTTGGCTATAAAACTTTAGAGGCATTACCTCATCGAGAGAAGATTTGATCTAAAGACTAATCATGACAGCAAGAAGCATCTCTTCACTCAAAGAGATCTAAATGCTAGATATAGGTGATGGAGTGAATTCATGACTGTGTACAATATTGGGATTTTTTGTACTGAGGGAAAGGAAAATGTACTGGCTGATGCACTAAGCAAAAGAACACAAAGTTTCTCCCTCGTACCCTTGAGGGTCAATTTGTGAGAGAATGTGATAGAAGAACTCTTTGGAGATAGTTGGTATCTAAAGGGTACATCGATGTTATAGAGTGGGAAGAAGATAGAATGAAATTTTGAGGCTTGTTCCCTTGAACCAGATGCGATATTGAGATTTGAAGGAAGAATATACATGCCTAAGTAATGGAATATATGAAGAACCATCCTTAATGAGCCACACAAAGAACTTTACAGTGCACACCCTAGCGTGAAGATGTATGCTAACATGAAGAAAATTTTCTTTTGCGAAAGCATGAAGTGTGACATGGTCCAATTTGTTTCTAGGTGTCTTTAATCTCAACAAGTGAAGGCTAACCATCACCACCCAACATTAATCCTGCAACCACATGACATCATATGTCTAAATGGGAGGTCATCTCTATAGATTTTGTTGTAGGTTTTCCACTCACATCACAAAATCACAATGACATCTTGGTCACAGTTGATAAGTTGATCAAAAGTGTCCATTGCATTCCCATTAGAGACACTTATGATGTGACCGATGTGGCATGCGTATTTATTACCAAAGTTATCTAGCTACATGGGTTACCCGCAAAGACAATTTCTATTAGAGACTCTCGATTTACATCTAGTTTTTAGGAAAGTTGTAGTCAACATTAGGGACTTATTTGAACTTGAGCACTGCATATCATTTGGAAATAGATGGAAAAATTAAAAGAGTAAATCAGATTATGGAAGACATGCTTAGAATGCATGTTAACCAGAATCAATGGGAGAAGTACCTACCATTGATATATTTCTTCTACAATATTAATTACCATAGTTTAATCTAGATGCATACTTATAAAGCTCCATATGGGAGGCCACACATGACATCGCTAAGTTTGGAAAGGTTGGAGGAAAATGTAATAGTAGCAATTGAATTGGTATAGGAAATGGAGGAGTAGGTGATTTAGATTTGATAAAGGTTAAAGGAAGTGAAGGATAGACATAAGAGTTATGCTATTGCACATAGGACCAGTTGAATTTATGAGGTGGTGGAATGATTTTTTATTCATGTCTACACAATAAGAGAACCATTAGGCTTGGAAAAGGTATGAAAATGTCACCCTATTTATGTGACCTTTTAGGATCAAAGAGAAAAATGGACGAGTTACCTATCATCTTGTACTACCATTCCACTTGCATAAAAATCATGATGTTTTTCATGTAGCTATTTTATGAAATTACATTTTTTGTGAATATCACAAACTCAATTAGAGGGAATTGCATGTATTATATGTGGGAACAATTATGGTTGAATTGTTACACATATTGGATTGTAAAGTTTGATGGCCCAAGAGTTGTTTGGTGGACTGGGTTAATGTCCAGTGGGATAAGTATAACTCAATGTTTTGTACCTGGGAGGATTCCACGGCCTTATGTCGAGTCTACCCCTCACTTTTTGACCACATGTGATGCCCCATTTTGATCTAGAAAACTACTTATACTGAGGCCCTATTTGTATTTCCATGATGTATTAATTATGAACACTATGTAGTATTATTTCATTTCAAATTGGACAGATAGATTTATTTATATTAAGGAGTCAATATATAATTTGGTTTTGTGGATTATAATATTCTACATATAATTTACTTCCAACATATTGATGTTAATTAAAAAAAATATATTGTGGCTACTTGGTATGTTAATTGAGAAATTTTGGTATGTGGTTACTGGGTCAATACAACAATATGCATAGGAGCGTATAAATTATAACAATATTTCTCGTCATCATGTCACTCTCAAGGCATATGAACCCGTGGTTGTGGGATGATACCATTTTACACAAATACCACATAAACCTAATTAAAACACAAACTATATAATATATATTTAATTATATATATAGATATATGTATGTATGTATATATATATAAAGTGTTATGCATGCTTGGATAAGAATTAACCTGTAGGATTGGAATGGGGCTATGTGATAGCTAGAGAACTATGCAAATAACTTACCGATGTCAGGACATCAAATGAGTAGTGGTACAATGCACATTTTTCTATTATATTTTGTATCAATTTATACACACTATTATGACATTAGGTAAGGTGCATATTTGCAAGTAACATAACTGCCTGAATAAATAAGTCGATGAAAAGAATTGAAAACCATTGTTGTAGCTTCATCCATGTTAGGGTGTTGACCCTATTTCTTTGAGGAGGGGTGGAGGCATTTCCCGCCATGTAACCTTTGAACTCGGAGTCATGGGAGACCTATGATGGACATGTTATCCTAGATGTGTGATGATGACTAGCAATTTCCTATTGGAGAAGTTATGTCATTTTAGTCAATGCTTCCACCATTTTGGTTCTATCAATTGTTAGATCGATATAGTTGATTCCATGGTATATTTTAGTAGATGATAGATAGGATGATAATGAAAGTAGGTTAGGGAGGATGGTAGGATATATGTTAGATGTGAACTTTAAATGGGAGGTGATTTTTTCTTTTGATTTTACTTAGTTTTAATTACTGCACCCTTTTCACTATTTTGATTATTTTTTATTTTCATTTTACTCCTTGAATATTGTATTCCCTTAACTCCAACTTTGGGATGAATTTTTATGAAGGAGGGGTTTATGTAATGCCCAATCTGTTATCCTATTATTCTATGCTAAGTTACTATCATACCTATTGTGAGTTTTCTTATTATGACATACCTTTATTAGTGTTATTAGCATACAAACAAGGTATGTGTATGATAGCTACATACCCACACCTTAGATGAATATACTATTTGTTATATGGAATCTACGACTGCAAATAGAATTATCTTCCCTAGACTGGGTGGCCTACTCTAGAACAATAGAAATCAAAGAAACTAATGTTTTCCTTAAAATAAATGGAAAACAGGATGAAGCCTACCTAGAATCCATCATAAGCCTCGTTCCTGTCTTAGCTTGTATGCCCCAAACCTAGCTTCAATCACTACAATTAGAACCTACATAGTTAGACAAAACAAGCCAAAGATTTATGACATCTATGTAGCATCATCCAATAACTTCATTCAATATATCAACATGGTATTGAAATACATGAAATCATAACATCACATATAGGAAAGCAATGAACTCTTTGTATTAATAGAAACAGAGACAATTACAACCAAATTTAGAGTTGATCTTGTAGAAGAGATCCTCCAAGTTGAGTTGTCCTTCCTTATCACAAATTTTATCTCTATGTCACCATAATGCATGGAATAATGACTCTCACAACAACATCACGAGGGTAGAATCTATCTCCAAAATCCAACCCGTAGCTTGTGGATGGTAATAAATATATAGAAGAGGGTGGTAGGTTAGGAATTCTTATCCATTTACCAATATAGGCTTGATATACACTCTTGATGGTAGGATGATCTCAAGGGATAAGGGGTGAAATAGCCAAGGATAGGATAGGATTTGAGACTTTCATTCAAGGTAAATGGTTGTAACAACTCCTGGAAGATTATGGAAGAGGAAGCTTTGAGATTCTTTTTATTTTTCTCGAATTCTAGAATTAGCGCCCAGCAAGGGACAACCTACTGGTGATCATAAGAGGTTCAGAGAAGGTCAACTTGTTGGTGAACTTGTTATCTCAAAGGGCCAGGGTGCATTGGGCCTTAAAATCACTGAAATGAAGTAGTTAAGGCATAACCTTTGGGATTAGGGAGAGTCATTCTTAGGGATTTGTGCAAATATTGTGACAAGGGGTAAAAGGATGTTGATTGATCCAGTTAATAGGCCTATTGACTAGATGTGACAAAATGGCCTATAACATATCACCCCGTGAAGTTCAAAGTTAGAAATGACATCTAATGACTGAAGTGATTTACCTTGTGACAAGTCAGGATCAAGAACAACCGACAAGATCATTACCTTTTATAATAAATTTTCATCATGATATCTTTGTTGATGGAGGCATACCCATGCTCAACATATAAGCTAACATTACATGTCTAATGATCAAAATACACATTCACTAATAAAAAAACATGGAACCATGACTAGATAATTGTATGTATGATCATAGCCGTCATACACTGTGATCTCAATGTATTAATCTTGAAATCACAACCCGGATGGATGGAACTACATATGGGGTCTTCTATCTCATTCACATGATTGTCTAATGTATGAGTCTAGCCATGTGAATCAATGAGTTGGAGTTGAACATGGTAGACACCATCTGATTACCGGCCAATGATGTAAGCTGTTAACAGAAGTGAGGGAAACCATCGGCAATGTTAATGGTTCTCAAGGTACTGTAGTATAATCTATATGGTGTGAATGAATGAGTTGAAGTCAAACACCACAAAGGATTTTTCGGTCGAAGGCCAATGATGTAAACCTAAAGCGGAAAGCAAGGAAACTTTCCATTGATGTATGCAAGTACCAAGGTACTAAAGGGTGAATTTCTAAGTAAAATTCTTGGATAATGAGTTGATGTCAACGGAAAGTGGCCCGTTGCAAGAGGGCCTTGATGTATCCCCCACAAATGACATGAAATGGGTATCATTATTTGAGACAGAATGAATTTGATGATACGAAACTGGATCAATAATGAAAAACATGGAATGAAGGCTTAAGAGTATCATAGTAGATATCAATTGAATGACTTATCTTGAGCATCGCCGACATTGACCCAAAAACGAAAATGGAGGCTTTGAAAAGGCATGATGAATCAAAAGACAATAATATTTCTCAACCCAACAACCATGAAGATGAAGTGGAAGAGTGTGATGTTTAAGAGCGACTCACTGCCATTAACAAGTGGAGTATCATGTTTTCCCAATTTCCCCAACCATTATTGGTCAGTGCCTCTTTATTTTTGATAAACTTGAGGAGGATAACATATGCTTGGTATGTAAGTTCATCCTTTGGATGAATCCCTCCGAGTATGTTTAACAAACCCTGAGAAGGAGTGGTTCGGTCTCGTCATATTGGACGAGTCCATCATTTTTTTATGATTTAACAAGTTTAGTGAAGGTCTAACTCAATGTCTTTTCCATGTTTAGAGAGTTTTAAAAAGAGGTGAAAAAGAAAACTCCAAATGTACCTTTTCGTAGATAGTCTCTTGAGTCTGAAAAGGTAGAAAGCAATACTCAGGAGAACCTCTTAGCCATGCTTGACTAAGGTATTCCTTTTTCGTAGTTATTCTATCTCAATCTGGAAAAGGGTTAAACTTATACTAAGTAGACGTATTTTGATTTACCTTAATGAGTTCGAAAACACACATGCTCAACAATATTTTCATGTTTAGGGAGTCTAAAAAGAGTTGAAAGAGGACTCGTCCTAGAGAAATGAGTGGTATAAAGGATAGCAACTAGTTCGGTCATGATGGAACTACTCAAAACACACAAAGGTCAATAGGTTGACTAATAAATCCACTCATCGCAATGGTTCCTTGGGAAAGGGTAAAACAACCAGGTGAAAGTGTATGATTGGCCAAGAAGATGGTGACAATGGAAAGAGAAAACCAAGGCTCATCTGGCAAAAATAGGATAATAAAAATGGTAATCACGAGGGATAAGATGAGAATGGTTTCTTTTTTGCACAAGCTTGAAACATGGGAAACTATGCTTGAAATTGGTTTCATTTTTACACAAGCTTGAAATAGAGCAAACTATGCCTGAAATATGTTTACATGCCTCCATCTTAATTATTCAATTCGAGGTACATGCCCCCAAAGCTTCATTTCATGCACCTAAGTACACTATTTCTTACTAACAGGTGGATGAAATGAAGGTTCATTTACGAGATCAAGTGAAAGATTCGCCTGGGAATTTCTTAGATCTAACCAAAGACTCTAATTGGAAGGGGATATGCTTCATTTTTTAACAATATCGACACAAGAAAAGAACTATGCTCATGGGACCTTGTTTCATTTTTAACGAGCTTGACACAAGAAAAGAACTATGCTCCATGACCTTGTTTCATTTTTTAATGAGCTTGACATAAGAAAAGGAACTCTGCTAAGGGACCTTGACCATGACCTATAGAAGGACATGGCTTCCAATTTGTTCTCATCATATGAGAGAATAATGATCTGGAAGGGATCAAAGGATCCAATTGAAATATAAGACTCCAATGCCCCTAGTGAATGATGCACTACATCACCTACTCGATCATCAGTAGACGTGTGCATGGAACAGGTTGCCACATAGTTAATTCTTGGCAGGGGAGATACCTCTTACATATAAGGACCATTTAGGGAAGTTGGTTGATTGGGAGTCAAACTAGGACCAACAAATGAAAGTTGGTCAACGTTCACGATTCTTCTTTCATGTGGGAAACACATCACACGAAAAGAGAAGAGATAAGAGACCCTGTGACATAAACATAATCACACCCAAGGAGTAAATTAAAATCCAAAGGGCCTTAGACTACCGTCACATTGATATAGACAATATTTCCTCCAAAAGTATAGGAAACTCAGGAAGGATCCCTAATGGTTGATTAGTTCCTCTATTAAAAGCCAACGTATTATGGGTAATGGGCAGAATTTTTGGATAACCGAAATCTTTCCAAGTAGTTGAGGACATAATACTAACATATGTGCCTTTATCTATAATTGTGCCAAGTACGGACATATTATAATCCTGTACTACAATCTAGAAGGGCACATAAGGAGGAAGATGATATCATTCCAGTAAAATCCAATCAAATGAATTTACTAAACTACTTGGAGGGGGTGTCATAGGAATGGGAGAACAACCCCCTTGTGCTATGGGAGCAAGAGGATTACCCCCTAGTTCATTGGAATATGAAGAAACAAGAAGAACCGAAGCAGTATGAACTTCACTCTCTACAGGTAAGGTATGATCAACTGAAGGTGGAATCAAGTCAACCAGTTCCTCAACCATTGGTTTGTCAAGAATGAACTCATGTGATTCACGCTCAGAGAGAGTGGAATTTATTGGATTTGGATTCTGATCAATCACTTCATCAACTAGTGGAAGATTGGGAAAAAGCTTCTGATAACTAGTTGGCAGTGGTGGCTGAGAAGCTGTAAAGTTTTCCAACAATTTTGAGGCTTCATCCATATAAGGACAAATGTGAATAAGATGATTTCCTTCACATAACCTACAAGGAAACTTAACTTTACCCTTTTTCCCATAGACCTTACTATCACTAGGTGATGTTTTATCAACATGATGATCTCCAAAGGCTAATGATAAATGATGATGTGAGCATGTGGACCACACTTCTAATAACTTGGGAATACATGGAAAATATCTAAGAAGGTGATCACCCTTACATAACATTCAAAGGAATTTAACTTTGCGAGGCTCATTGGAAGGTTTCTCCATACCAGTTGCATCGGTAGCAAAGGTTGGTTGGTTGCCCCCTGAATATTTTGCTATTTAATCTTCATCCTTTTCCTCTTCTTCTTCACCTCCTAGTTACTAGAATCAAGACTTTCACTAGGCAAGGAGGAAGAATGGATGAGGATGATGTTGTTCAGGTGGAGGAGAACTTGGTTGAGGAGAAGTTTAAACATTTGGAACCATATTTGTTGAAAACAACCAAACTGGAAAACCAATGGTAAATCCAAGAAGGGACAACGTTGACATATAGGGAGCACCAATATTTATAAAATGAGGAAAATGATTAGGATTCTTGTTAGAGGGGTTTCCTTGATTGGTAGACTTAGGAACTATTGCCATTAGTCTCAACCTAAGATCTACTAAAGAGTTATTCCATGGTGAGGATGTTATTCTGCAGTCAATTAATTGATTTTAGAAATTAAAGAAACAAAATAAATAAATAAATGGGTAGTTAGGCGAAATGGTTTACCAAAAAACTATGAACTGCAATATAACACCTTGGAGAACTAAGGATTTATGTAAGGGTGGGAAATATCCTTGAATGTTGTGTTTGATGTATTACAGTGTACAAGGCAGCTAACTTGGTTACCTATGGATGGATGGTAACCTATGGTGGACTTCCAAAATATACTTGATGGTATGTGGAAGTGTATTCCGTAGTAGTTTTTTCTAATGCGTCACTGTTCTATCAGAATGTTCCCATAGACTTATCATGCGTGGAGCGCCATTTGATATACCCGAAGGCTTGTGGAGAACGATCCTATACACTTATGTATCTAGAACAAGATATCATCCCCAGAATGAAATGCTGGAAAAAACATGACAACTCCTACATTTAAAGACGTCGAAACACGTCTCAATCCTAGACCTCTATGTGTGTCGTTAAGTCTCATATGATCCTTAGGTTAATTGAGGTGAATTTTAGAGTTTATCCTAAATTAGGTTTCGATTTGAAGGATCAAAGCTCGATGTCACCTGAACAACCTATCATGCAACTAATATGACAAAAAGGACTCTTTTCATTTTTCTTTTAACAATTAAAGGCCTAACTAAGTAGGGGAAGAAGAAATAATCAACAATGCAACAATCGATCTTCTCAACTTCACTATTCCAATCAAAATCAAAGCCCTATATGCAATGCAACAATTAATGGTTTTTTATTTTCTTTTCTTTTAATGTTTCAAATGAAAAAAAACATATGAATGCAAATTGATCAGCGACAAAAAGAAAACACACATTATTTAACTATAATGTAGAATTTACTTTTCAAATTCCACAATCAATCTATGCATACAAGCCTCAATTGACAAGAAGAAAGAAATAACAAAACAAAATTGTATCAAAAAAGGAGATGTCATTCAGAGGCGATTAACACTCATACACAATTTATCCCCCCCTCCCCCCGATGATTGAGGGGGTTTTTTTTGTTGCAAAAATGAAAGAAAAACATGCAATTTCACACTCAAAACACTATATGCAAATGCAAAGATATTTTTCTTTTCAATTTCACTTAATTTTCAAATATGATGAAAACTAAGATGCATATTGAATAACTAATAAAAGCAAACTTTTCGGAACGGTGACTAGAACACCAATTCATTCAAGCACTTAATGATCAAACAAATTAGTTTTCTAATGACCTAATGATAAAAACAAAGGAAAATATAAACAAATCCTTATCAAAGGCACTGAAAACCAAAATAGAACTATATGGGGGATTCTCAAAGACCACAAGACACTCAGGGACTCAAGGAAGAGTAGTTGGAACAAAGTTGGACAGAGAGAAAATCAGACAAAACAAAATTTGTGCATGAACAGGGATCAACACAGGTGTTGAAAGGGCCCCAGTTCTATGCAACGAAGGTACAAAGAAGGCACAAAAGCATTGCAACGCTCTGTCACTAGACTAGAGGAAGCGTTGATGAGGGGATGCAAGGTTCTGACACAAAAATTTCAATTGAAACTCAATGAAAGGTCTTCCTAGGTCTACGCTTGACTAAGTAAGGTAGTGAAGGTCTAAAGAAGAGATAAAAAAAGCCCTAAGTATAAGGAAACCACCAAGGGAATACATCGATCCCTAGTATGGTTTCCAATTTGTTATACATAATATATGACTGCGGAAAGAAGTATCTTCCCTAGACTGGGTGGAATATTCTAGAACAACATAAAGCAAATAAATGAATGTTTTCCTTAAAATAAATGGACAACAAGATGGAGCCTACCCAGAATCCATCATAAGCCTCATTCCTCTCTTAGCTCGTATTCTCCAATCCTAGCTTTAATCGCTATAATTAGAACCTGCACAATTAGACAACACAAGCCAAAGATCTACAACATCTATGTAGAATCATCAAACCACTTCATTCAATATATCAACATGGTATTGAAATACATGAAATCATAACATCACATATAGGAAAACAATGAACTCTTTGTATTAATAGAAATGGAGAGAGTTACAACCAAATATAGAGCTGATCTTGGAGAATATATCCTACAAGCTGAGTTGTCCTTCCTTGTCACAAAGTGTATCTCTATGTCACCCTAATGCATGGAGTAATGAATTTCACAATAGCAACATGAGGGTAGAATCTATATCCAAAAGGAAACCCCTAGCTTGTGGATGACAGTAAATATATAGAAGAGGATAGTAGGTTAGGAACTATTATCCATTTACCAATCTAGGATTGAAATCCACTCTTGATGGGAAGATGAGATCAAAGGAAAAGGGGTGAAATCTCCAAGGTAGGATAAGATAGGATTAAAGACTTTCAACCAAGGTAAATGGTTGTAACAACTCCTAGAAGCTTATGGAATATGAAGCTTTGAGATTCTTTTATTTTTTCCTAATTTCTAGAATTAGTGCACCCCCAGAGAGGTACAACCTGTCGGTGATCAACGCAAGTCCAGAGAAGGTCAACCAACTGGTGAACATGGTCTCTCAAAGGGCCAGGGTGTGTTGGGCCTTAAAATCATTGAAATGAAGTAGTTAAAGGTTTTAACTCTGGGATTAGGGAGAGTGATGATTAGGGATTTGTGCAAAGATGATGACGAGGGGTAAAAGGATGTTGATTGATCCAATTAACATGCCTATTAACCAGATGTGACAAAATGGCCTATAACACTAGTGTTCTATGGTCTATTATGGTAGATGATTTATCCATGATCAATATATGATTAGGCTTAAGATTGATTAATTATTAAGCTTATTATTAACCTTAAGATTGATTAATGATTAAGCTTGATTAGTATTTAATTAAATGATTATCCCTTAATCCTAATTAATAATGATTAATGATTTAATTTAATAATTAAATTTATTAGGATTATTATGAATCCTTTAATTGAACTGACCTTTAAATATTATATTACTTGTTTATTGCATTATTAAAGGATGGGTGAATGACTTGACCACTTGAGGCATTTATTGGGGGAATAATGGTGTATGCGGGAGAGATAAGGTGGGGGGTGATAGCAAGAAACTTTAAGAATATAGGTGGAAAAGGTGGGAGAAGCATATATCCTGAAAAGGCTTTGGTTTTTTAGGGGCTCTAGTTGATTTTGGTTTTAGAAGGGAGGAGTGTAGGGAAGTTGAATTTTTAGAGAGGAGAAGGTCAAGAGAAGGGTGGAAAGAAATTGGATATTGGAGTGGATTTTGGAGTTGGATATCACGAAGATGTTTGGAACCTAGAAATTGGACAACTATAGTTCTAGACTTGGGCTTGGAGGGTTAGGGAACCTTTGGAGGTTCCTTGGGCTAGGAAGTCAGATAGGCTATTCCTAGTTGGCAGGGTGGCACATTCAACTCAAGTGGTTTCAGGAGAAATATAGGGGGATACAACCACACCCAAATAGGTATTTTTATTTGTCATTTAATTTTTATTTCCAATTTTTTTAGAATATGTGAAAAAAAGGGGAGAAAAAATGTGTGTGTGTGTGTGTGTAATTCCTTTAGCTACTTCATTAAAATTCAATTTAATAAAACCCCTAGGTCACCTAGACCATAAGATTGGAGATAGGTTTTGAGAATTAGGAGCATGAATTATGAATGAGAGGGGGCACTATTCAAATTCCCATTCTATAAATATGATATTTTCCTATCCTTGAAAGTTGTTTTCCTCCTTGGGTCAAGGAAAAGAATTGACAAGCTCTTGAATGTTAAATATTCCAAGCTTTTGTATTGTTGTTCAAATATTCTACAATTGTGTTCTTTCCAAATTGGGCATAACAATAATCTTGGGAAGACATTCCACACTCTACTAAATACTGGATTATGGTCCATTTCTCTAGTGTTTTCTTTGATGTGAGTAGATTGTTTGAAGATGAAAACCCTTCTACCTCAAAGTTCTGACATAAATGAAAACCCATTGGAAAGGTCCTCCATCAGCTCTTCCTTTTCCTTGCATAGGTAATTTATTCATATATTGTTGTGGATATTCGATTGGACAATTTTCCACAACAAATATGATAAATTATACTTAAAAATTCAAAATCTACACTATGAGTGTTTATTTCTCTTTAGATTTATCGATTTATAAATTAAACTTTATTGCATATGCATGCAAGTTATAATTATGCAGAAAATAGATAACAATGAAATAGTCATAATACACAATTTGACACAAGATATAACCTAGGAAACCCTGTCGGGAAAAAACCTTGCTTTAAGGTGAGGCCACTCTGCTTTCTTTCTTCGAATAGAAAATGGTTGTGAGTAAAAATAAGTAAGGCATGTAGGCCATGGGCTACTACAATTCACAAATACTCTTTGTGTTCTCTCTCCTTATTTCTCTCGGCTACTCTACTCGTCTATGGAACAATCGCACTCAAAAAGAATGGAACCTCTTTTCCTCCTACTGGCCATGTTATAACACAATATGATAGCCTACTAGTGGTTATGTTTAAATCCCTTTACTCTTAAACAAAGTAACAATATGGAATATAATAGAGTCTTATTCATCATGATCACCTGGCTAACCCCTTTTCTATAAGTAATGGGAGTTGATGTAGCATCATTGAATTATGGTGGAAAAATAAGAAGGTCAACTTTCAGGTAGCATAACTTTCCCATACAGACTCCAATTGAGGTGATTCTTGCATTGCTTGAAAGATATTTATGTGTAGAATAGGAAAAAAAGATGTGCAAGTTGTTGTGCTCCTAGAAGGTTTGAGACACAAATTTTCCAAACTAGTTCCCCCCAATAAAATGGTCCTATGAGTTGATTCCTCCACTTTTTCCACTATAAATGTGTTGATATGGATGAAAAACAATATAATGACCCAATCCAAATCACATCTCACCATTTTGGGAGGCCTTTGGTTTCCGAAAATATTATATTGAATGAGGTGATGAAATTTTTTCTCCCCCTTCTCTCGGTTGTACCATTTAACTTTACCTAGAAGCTATCCTTTCAACCCAATCTACCAAAGGTCATTTTGTCCCTGTCTTGTAGTTTTGGGCCTCTTCTACAAAATTTTATCCTCTATCAAATTTTCTTGAGCATCCGGTGCCAAAATCCTCCACATATGATAGGACCTAGTATTATTCTTGATCTAGCATGGGAGGCTCATAGAGTTTCATATTCTCTACATTTACAACTGATTAAATACTCCAAAAAGTTTCAAATGTGGATTTACTAGTAGAAGTGTGGATTGATATATATATATATACACACACACACACACACACACACACACACCTGGTTTTCATCTGAATTATTTGAATGCTTCTTATTATTACCCCTCAAAAGTTGCACGAAAGCCTTTTTGACTAATTTTGTCTGCCCATCTATTTGAGGATGGAATGTTGTAGACTCTTCAATTTTGTGTCCATCTTCACCCAAAATGAATTGATAAATCTCATCTCCCTGACTGAAACAATTCTCCTCAGTATCCCAAAGTGCACCTAGACTTGTCCAAATAATATGTCTACTACTTATTTCCCATTGATGGTCATTTTCCAGTGCATCAGAACACACATCTTACTAAACCTGTCAAATACCACGAACATGTATTCATTTCCCTTAATAGTTGGTAAAAATCCCACAAAGTCTATGGAAACACTTTCCCTTGGATGAGTGGATATCGGTAAAAAAGAATGCATTCTCTAGTGACCTAACTACTTGTTCTTGCATCTTGGGTAAATACACATACCTCTGCAAGTTGGCCATTGTATTCCCTACACCAAAATGCCTTGCAACTTTGGAGGTATAAGCCTCTTTGATCAATTGAAATTAATCACCTTTAGGAACACATAACTTATCGAACCTATAGATTAACCAATCTTGGAGATGGTAGTAAATAGTGTTGTTTCCATCATGCACATGACTTGGACTCTACAGCTACTAAAAAATCTCTTTGAAGTCCTCACCCTCTGAATATGCCTCTCTGTATGCATCATGCGTGAATGATTCCATGTGCATTAGAGTTCCCAAAGCTATGATCTTTGATGTGGGTGGCCTTGAAAGAATGTCAACCAACTTGTTTATGTTTCCTTCCTTATACTTAATTGCTAAATGCTATTGTTGTAGAAACCCCATCCACTTGTAATGTGTGGTTTTTTGTAGCTTACTTTGGGCTTGTAGGTACTATAGTGGTTGGTGATATGTGTGGATTACTGTCTCCTTTCCCATGAGATAGTGTTTCGACTTCTTCATAGCTTGCATCAGGGCATATAGTTCCTTTTCATAGGTAGGGTAGTTAAGAACTACCCCATGAAATACTTCAAAATGGTAGCATATAGGGCTTCTGCCCCGCATCAAGACCACTCCCATTGCATACCCACTTGCATTTGTCTCCACTTTGAAGGGATGTTGCAAGTTCTATAATGATAGAATTGGTGCTTGATTTATCTTATTCTTTAGTTCCTTAAAGGCACTCTACTGACCCTTTTCCCACTAGAAACTCTTGCCACTTTCTATTATGGTGAGGAGTGGTATTTATACCATTGAAAATGAGGCTATGAATTTCCTTGGGTACTTTCTTACCCCAACTAAATTCCCAACCTTAGAAACATCATGATGGCCTCCATCTTGGTAGGATCTATATTTATCTCTCCACTTATCACATACCCCAGATACACCAAAGGTTGTTGTGTAGACTCACACTTCTTAAGATTTGCTAGCATTTGGCGCTTCTTTAATGTCTCCAACACTTGTGTCAAATGTGACATGTGCTCCTCCCAGGTAGCACTATATACTAGTATATCATCCAAATAGACAATAACAAATGAATATGTAGAATGGCACATTATATCATTCATTAACTTCATAAATGTAGTTGGTGCATTGCATAGGCCAAATGTCATGACTAATCATTCATACAAACCTTGCCTAGTTTTAAAGGCGGTTTTCCAGGTATCTTCTTCTCTTACTCGAACGTAGTGATATCTAGGCTTTAAGTCTAGCTTGGTGAATTATTTCGCTCGCTACAATTGATCTAGAATATCATATATTCTAGGTAGGGGTTACATGTTCTTAAGAATATTTTTTTTCAATTCCCTATAATCTATACACATTCACCAAGTCCCATCCTTCCTTTGCACAATGATGATGGGTGACCCACATGGTGATTCACTTGGTCAAATGATACCCTCTTTTGGTAGTTCTTGCAATTGTTTCTTCACCTCATTTTCTTCTATAATAGACTTCCTTTACAACCCAATGTTTTGTAGTGGGAAGTCTGACAATAGCTAGATCTCATGCTCCACTTCCCTCTTAGGTTGTAACCCTTTAGGGTCCCTAAAAAATCCATGTGTCCCTGTAACAACTCCTCTAGTTTTTGTTTTTGTTTCTTAGTACACCCCTTCATGAATGCCTTTGCTCTTACTAACTTTTCAATAGATTTATTCTCCCTTAAAAATAATAAAACAAACTTCTTGCTAGAACTGATTAGTTTCATGGATTCATTGGCACCTACCAACAAATATTTTGACTTGCTTTTGTGTGTGAACGATTTTCCATCCTTGATGAGATGGTACTAGTTGGATCTATGCATGAATGCTATATCTCGCATGTACATGTAGTGACTTCTAAACACCACTCAACATACATCAAAGGGAAATACATTTAGTTCTACCTCATCAATAATATCAGCATTGATAGTTGATCAATGTGGCTCCAAAAATGCTCAGAATCTAGAAATAGCTGAAAAATCAAAGTCACCAGATTGAAGTGGGATCAGTACCAGATCATAGTGATCGTCGTCTTGATTCCAACGATGTGAACTGCACTCATATATGAGTTCGTATGCTCAAGATATTCATAGTCAAAGTTTTGGTTAAACTAGGTCCAATGGCAGCTACCAATGAGGAAATAATTTGGAAAAGTATCAGCGCGCAGAATCCAACCACCAAAATGGGCAAATTTGTCGCCTCTTTAATTTGTTAGGTGACCCCAATTTTGGCTAACATATTTTTTAACCTCCTAGTTCCAAATATGAAAAAATTATATAAAAATAGGGTGGTAGGCCACCAACCCCACCATAGTCCAACAATGTAACAAAATATATATATTAAAATTAGGGTGGTGGGCCATCAACCCTGCCACCCTCCAACTATACATATATTTGGAACCATATGGATCAGGCCCAAACATGTGTCAACCATAATGAGGGGCCGACAGGGTTTGAACCTGCCTGACCTAATGGGTAGCCCACCGACCAAGCAACCCCGTTACCATTTAACAAAAGAATGTCGATAATACAATGTGGAGGAACCATAGCAGGGTGTCTCATGGGTTGGACCATGGGACCTCCCAAACCATATGCCTTAATATGATTTCACCGATCAATGAGCCAACAACCCATCCTTTGTAAACTCCATTGCTACCACTACATAAGATCCATTACAATTCGTTGACGGGGGGAGGAGGAGCAGAGTTCTAACCAAGACGGAACCATGACCATCAAAACTTTGACATCGAGTTCCAGGAGTAGAACCTTGATGCCGGGGTATCATTTGATCCATAGAAATATTCCTTGGGGGTCCATAAGTGACAATGTTGAAATATGTTCAAGTTTATAGTTGTTTGACATGATTTCACGCCACGAATCCAATGGTGGTTTTCCATTTCTGGATCTGATTTTTGCATTTTTAGTCCATGCCAGAAAATGGAGGTATAATGGTCATTTATGTAAATATGATTGTAATTTATTTATGCTTCCATTTAATGAAATAGGCCTCCCCACATTGAGCAGGGCCCAGAGACATAACCAACACTGAGTGAAATCCGTAATCAAATCATTTTGTTCCTTTAATCTCATGGTTTCTTCTGATTTATGCTTCTTTTCATGAGTTAAAGTTACTTGGTTACAGGCTCTTTTATATGCAATTTTGTATTCATCTTGAAAGTAAAAGATTTGGATGAAGTTTGGTATCAGAGAAGGTGTTCTTGATGCAATTTTCATGAGTGAATGCTAACCAGGAACAAGCTTCAAAGACGAGAAGGAAAAATCAAATCCTTTGATCCCAAAGCAGGGTGTGCAACACAAAGATGGAACATGGTAGATGAGGAAGCTCGAATGGAGGAAGAGCAAAATTATCAGAATATCTTCTTCACCATGGTAGAGAAATTTGACAAGTTGTTTGCAAAATATAAGAACACAATCAGTCTGAGCAGAAAGAACCATATGATCATGCCAGAGTAAATCATGAAGGTGGAAGAGGAGAGCCTCCTAAAGCGCCCTCTCCATCTTCTAGTGACAATTCTTCTTCTTCTTCTCATCATTCTAACAGGAATCATAGGAATACATCTAGGAAGCCATTTTTAAAGCTAGATGTAAAGATTGATTTTCCCACATATAATGGAGAATGTAGTGCAGAGAAATTAAACAATTGGATTAGACAGATCGAGTTTTATTTACGAATTCAGCAAATCGAGGAAGATGAGGCCAAGATCCAATTAGCATCTCTTTGGCTGAGTGGCACTGCTCTCGTTTGGTGGGAGAGAAAGTTGCAGAAAGGTAGCAAAAACTTGGGTAATCTCCTTTCTTCTTGGTCTAATTTTTCTTTTTCATTAAACTATCAATTTTATCCTTTGGGTTATCTACAAAAGGTTTTAATGGAATGGAAATATTTGAGACAAGGAAAGGGTCAAAATGTACAAAGCTTAACAAAAGAGTTTAGAAAACAAGCTTTCAATTTGGCTTCACTTGATTCAAGAGAAACTGTAATAAAGTATATTGGTGCTTTACATAGTTACATCATACACTCTCTATTGTTATTTGAGCCTACTCCTATTGATGTGAATAGTGTGAAGGCCATTCACCTTGAAATCAAGGGCAAGTATGACAAAGAAGAGAAACCAAAGAAATCATATTTCAAACCTCATAATGGAAAGTTCAAAGGAAAAGAAGGCAGCTGCGACCAAGGAGGAAGGAGAAAATCCATCTTGCACACATTGCAAAGAGGAAGGCCATGATGATGAACATTGTTGGAAGTTACATCTGGAGTTGAAACCAAAGAGATTTGGTGGAAATAATAAACAAAAGATGATGGAAATTATACAATATGACCTTAGATCTGATTCTGGTGACAAGACACAGATCACAGCAGTAGGCATACAAGGTACTCTTTCTCTTCATGCTAATGAAAGTTCTGAATTGCATGCAAGTACAATTTATTCAAATGAATCTATTGTTAATGAACGAAAGAGGACTGAATTGTTCCACATTAGAGTCCTAATGAAACATAAAAAAGTGGAAACCTTGTTTGATTTGGGCTCATGAGAAAATTTGATTTCAGAATCCTTGGTTAAAAATTTATGGTTAGAGACCAAGCCTCATCTGAAACCCTACCCTCTTGGTTGGGTGTGTGATAAAGCAAAAATACATGTAACCAAGCAGTGCAAAGCTAGATTTATGATTGCATCCAAACTAGTAGATGAGGTTGATATTGATGTTGTACCCTTGGATATCTATGGTATTGTATTAGGGAGTCCATATTTGTATGACAAGAAAGAAGTTTTCTTTCACCATGAAACTTAAGTATCATCTCATGAAAGATGAGGTGGAATACATTTTTAGAGCTCATTTTGCCAAAACTAGTGCTAGTCTTGTAAATGAAAGTCAGATGAAGAGATTGATCAATTTCAGCAAAGGGTGCATGCTCATGGTTGTGAGAGAAAAATATGAAGGGACATCTGAAGCTTTCCAAGGTGGTGATCCCATTCATAAAAATGAATTGTATGAAATTATTTCTAACTATAATGGGTTTTTTTAGGAACGAAGTGGATTGCCTCTTACATGAGATTCAACATGAGATTCACTTGCAGCAAGATGCTCCTTTACCCAATATTCATATGTACAAGTTGTAATCCATTGAGATGGAGGAGATAAAGAAGCAGGAACAGGTGTAGGAAATGTTGAACCAAGGGGTCATAAAGCCAAGTTCTTCTACATGTGGCTCACCCATCGTATTGGTGCCAAAGAATGATGGCACATGGAGGATGTGCGTGGAATATAGAGAAATCAACAAAATAACGGTGAATAATCAGTACCCTCTCCCTCGCATTAATGAACTATCCCACATATGACAAGGAGTTGTATGCCTTTGTTCAAAGTGTGAAGAAGTGGAATCACTATTTGGTTGGTAAGGAGACCATTATTGAACCTCATAATTACCTTCCCCTTGACATTTGTTCTCACCTTTTTCTCTTGATTTCACACAAGACTACAGATTTAATCAATGATAAATGCTAGATTTTGTCTTAGGAAAGCATTAAAATGATCACCATATTATATTTTCATGTTCTTGCTATTTTAATATATTTTTGCAAATTAGCCTTAGAACGCAGCCTATTCTGCAGCTAACTGTGGGTTCCATAGCTACTCTCATGGTTTGGCAGGTTACAGGTGTCAAATGAAGAATTGGGCCACATGGGCATCTCCAGAATCATCTCTACATGGATTTTATCCTACTCACTTTGTCCATATCGACAGAAAAGCATGCCTAAAGTCATGGTCAAAGATGGAGTCAAATACGTTATCTAATAATAGTAGGACTCCTGATATTTTGTAGTTAATCAAGAGTCTAATAGTTCTGTTGAAGAGTTAATGTGGATTAACCCCTTGTAGCTGATCAGAAGTTGAGTTAATGCAGATCAGGCCACCTGTAGCTATTCAAGAAGTTTAATAGTCTCATTACAATTCAAATTTAGCCATTTGTAGCATGTGTTTCTATAAACAGTCATGATAGATTTGGATCAAGTCACCTGTAACAAGATTTTCTCTTAGGCAGTTATGTTTTTTTTCTATAAATATTGGTTAAATGAGATCGAGAAGTAGTTAGAAGCTAGAAGGGATTATAGGCTTTTTGTTAAAAACTCTATTCAGAGTTCGTTTTGTTGATAATACAAACTCTGTTTTGTCAATGTTGGTTTGAAAGTGCATCTCTAATTAGTTGTCATCCAGCCACATCAGTTGCAGAGTGCCCCTGCACTGAAGGAGGTTTTTCACTTGTTGTTTTCATTTTAATTTCTACTACTCTCTTTTTTGCAAGTCCATTTTCTCTAGTTTTGTTTCATTTCAGTTTGTAACCAATAGTGTAAGGATAAAAATCACAATTGTGCAAGTCTTATTCTTCTGAGATATTGTATGAGAAATGACTGAATGAAAAATGAATAAATGAGAATACATAGTTGCTTAACTTCTTACTATTTCAATTACTCATTTTCTTAGCATAAAACTGTCAATTATCTGTATTAATAAATGTTCTCAAAACCATTTTGAAATAATGACAATTATAACTTAATTGGTTGAATATCTAATTCATGCAGTGATTGAGATGACTCGGCATATTGTCAGTTTTACAATCTGTCATCTTTTCTTTTTTGTTTTCAAGTCATTATTTAGTTGCATCACTTGACATTCCAAAATATCATTTCAAGGAGATTGATTCTATCATGTTCCAAAATTGAATGGTTGAATGGACAAATGAATGCAATTATTGAATTACCTTCTGCATCAGTATTACTTTTGGTTGTAAGAATTAGATCCATGGATTAGGACTAAATGGTAGATAAGATAGATACCTTGTTTCTCTTATTAGGTCCTAACTAGTTAAACATGATTCTTGGTCCATTTTTAGGAGATTAGACTAACTTAGGAACCTATCCTTCCTTTAAAAACTCATTAGATCCATGTAAATTTCTCATAGATTGTATATTCTTAGACATCAAAGAACAGAAACCCCCAAAACAAACACAAAAAATACAAAACAATGAAGTAAGAGAAAAGTTAACTAAGCACATATAGTGCATCACACATCATCAGTCTACAAACCTCAATTGATAATTCATGCAAGCAATTTAGGACACTAAATTGACTAAACATTTTGGCACCATTGTCGGGGAAGTGTAATTAGGTAACCTTATCTCTTACATTAAAAAAAAAAATGAAATGCGTAGAGAAAGAGACTCTAGGGGTAGATTTATAGCTAGAGGAAGGAGTTCAATTCCTACAACACCACCTACTCCACCAAGACTAAGAAGAGATACACCCCCATCTCAAGCTCATATTCCTAGCCATAGACCTCCTAAAGTTCTAAGGTCAGAAATTCAATCTAGAGGATCTCCTACTTCATCTACTAAGGCAGTCCTAGAGGAGGAAAATCTTGGATCTCCAATAGAAGGAGTAGCCTTTTTCACCTCCACAGGGGAACATATTTTAGTTGAATAATTAAGAATACCTAGTGGAGAAGAAGAAGTAGAAACTCTCTTACACATACCATTAATAGAGGAACCAGAGGAGGAGCAATTAACCTTGCAAGTTGAATGTTATATTGACTCTGAAGAAACTATAATGGCAGAAGAAGGAGAGGATGGAGAATTCTCACTGTTTGGAGGAGGAGGAGGTAGAGGAAATAATGGAGAAGGAAGACGAAATAATGGAGGAGGTAGAGGAAATAGGGAAGTTGATAATTCTTTTGGATTCCCTATAGTTGATGAAGAAACAGATGCCACAACGAAAAATATTTCACCTTCTGTCCTCCCAAACTTTCATGGATTAAAAAGTGAAGACCCTGAAACCTTCTTATTTGAATTTGAGTCTTGTGCAAAACTTATGATTATTTACAAGGCTCTCAAAAACTCAAATTGTTCCCTTCAACGTTGAAAGGAGCTACTTTAAAATGGTTCATGGGGTTGGTCACTCAGTCCATTAGAACATGGAATGACATGAAGAAAGTGTTTTTGGACAGGTATTTGGATTATTGCATGCCTATCATTCACGAGGATGAAGTGTTCAAAATGATGCAAAGAGAGGATGGAAATTTAGAGGATTTAATTGAGAGATTTAACTATAACTTAAAAAGAGAAAAAACGGATAACTTAGATCAAGATACCTTAAAAACTCTTCTATTAAAAGCCATTAGAGATGAGTGAATAGATATCCTTAGCATGATGGGGAAGGGAGATATCTATCAACTCCCACTAAGTGACATAGGAGAATTATGTGTTCATCTCTCAAGAGGAAAATCAAAAACTGGGAGACATCTAAGAGATCCTTCTCTTGTTAGGGTGAATAAATATGCAACTGGATCAGTGAGTAGGGCAGAAATTGGAAACATGCTTGATGAATTTAAAACAGATATTCTAGGGAGCCTTAGTGAATAGATAGACACCCTTAAGTTACAAAACAAGCAGAAAACTGAGACTGATGCTCTGGCTATTTTTTGTCCCAAATTCAGAAAGAAGCACGCTTTAAGAGAATGCCCTTTAGATGAAAAATTCATAGAGACTTGTGTGATTTGTTCAAAAAACCATGAGACCAAAAGTTGTCCTTCAATCCCTGGTATTAAGGTTGCTTTTCAAGAAGAAACAGTTTCAAATCCAACAGAGTCTTTTTGCTTTGTCTCTAGAATACCTTGGCAAGGGCAGCAAAATCAGGGTTTTCACAACCAAATGTATATGCAGCCCCCTCCAAATTGGAATTCCTGGCAACAACCTTGGCCTCAATCTCAATCTCAAACTCAACCTTGGGCTCAAGGAATGCAAAATCCTTATGGAAGATTATCTCCATACTATCAATATCCTCCATCATATCCAAACTATCCTCCCCAACAAATTCCTCAACAAAATCAATAGCCCCAACTTCAAAACCAAAACCCTCAACTTTCACTGCCATTTTCACAAAGACCAAATCAATTACCTACCCAACCAGTACCTAACCCCAACAATAAAAATCCTTAGAATACCTATATGGTGGAAGGACAACAATTTCCAACTTACATGATCACTCCATTAGATCTCAATGATGTCCAATTGAGATTTGGTAGGATATTAGAAAAGAAAAAACCTTTTGTGGTTATTCAAGAACAAGAGAATTTTGAGGAAGATACTCTACAGCAAAATAAAAGTTTTGAAGAAACATCTCCTCAAAACCAGAACATTGAAAATGAAAAATAGAAAGAACCAATAAACTCAACTCCTATCATAGAGCAACAACCAGTATCTACTTCTACACCTCCTTTTCCAGAAAGATTACAAGTTGATAGAGGGGTAGAGAAGCATATTATGTTGCCTAATTATGATTTTCTAGATGAATTGAAAAATGTTTGTGTCAAAATCCCTTTTTTACAAGCCATTAAGGAGATTCCAATTCTCACTAAAACAATAAAAGTGTTGAGCATGAAGAAACCAAGAAGAAAAACAAAGGAAGTAAAAAGAATTCACCTAGCAGGAAAAATTACCATACAAAAATATGTAGATCCAGGAAGTCTAGTTGTAAAAACACATATCATGGAGTTTAAATCCCAAATACACTAATTGACTTAGGAGCAACAATAAACATCATGAGAAAACAAACCATGGAACAACTCAAACTTCCCAATCTTCTTTATACACCTACATTATTGCAATTGGCAGATAGATCTATAATCAAACCAGATGGTGTGTTAGAAGATATTTTAGTGTCCTTAGACTCTTGGGAGTACCCTATTGATTTTATGATCCTAACCCTAAAGAGAAATCTAGGAGGACATCCACTTATATTAGGAAGACCTTGGCTAGCTACAGCTAATGCTTTCATTAGTTGTAGATCTGGTGATATGTATATCTTTGATGGTAATTCAGCTAAGAAATTCACTTTATATCCTCCAGCAAGAACAATCACAGAGACAGATGACAAAGAATGGATTGATGATGAAAATGATATTCAGCCTCTCTTTACTATTTCAACCATTAGTGAAGATAGTCAAATCTTGAATACAACGGAAAATTTTGAATCAACTCCAGAATATGAACATGATCAGTTTCAAGAAAAATCTAATATTGAATATTTGTCATCTATGCAGATGTCTCTTTATTCTATGGAAGAATTTGGTAGCTCTACAGTTGAAATCTTTCCAAGGAAAACATTGAACATAAACAATCACTTGGAAAAATTACAACAGGAAAAGTTAATCAAAACTTTACAACAACATTCTTTTGCATATGCATGGGAAGACACTGACATGAAAGGAATTAGTCCTAATACTTGTATACATGACATCTACATCGAGGAAAATTGTAAACAAATCAGACAACCTCAAAGAAGGATGAATCCAAATCTTAGGGAAATTATGAAAGAAGAGTTGCAAAAATTACTAAATGTAAATTTTATCTACCCAATTTCAGATAGCGAGTGGGTTTCTCCTCTAGTGATTGTGCCTAAGAAGAATGGTAAATGGAGGTTATGTATTGATTATCGAGAATTGAATAAAGCTACCCTAAAAGATCATTTTCCTTTTCCCTTTATAGATCAAGAGTTAAATACATTAGCAGGTAAGAAGTACTTCTCATTCTTGGATGGTTTTAGTGGTTACAATCAGATCCAGGTAGCACCTAAAGATCAAGATAAAACCACATTCATCTACCCATGAGGAAATTATGCCTACCAATTACTCAATTTTAGATTATGCAATGCAACTGCAACATTTCAAAGAGAAGTACTAGGATTTTTTTCTGATCTGATACATGATTGTGTAGAGAGTTTATGGGAATACATTTGAGGAAGCATTAGAAAATTTGGAAAAAGTTCTTAAAAGATGTAAGGAAGCAAACCTTTCACTAAGCCATGAAAAATGTTTTATGATGTTTACAGAAGGGATTGTTTTAGGACATCACATTTCAGGAGATGGAATTAAGGTTGATAAATCTAAAGTTGAAGTCATCTCTAAATTATCAATTCCAAGTTGTCAAAAGGATGTTAGAAGTTTTCTAAGATTCATAGGATATTATAGAAGTTTTATAGAAAATATCACTAAACTAGCATCACCACTCTTCAAATTGCTCACCAAGGATTGTGAATTCAATTGGAATTCTGATTACCAGTTGGCATTTGAGACTTTGAAAGAAAAAATTTCTGAGGCACCCAACTTAAGAGGTCCGAATTGGAAACTACCTTTTCATATTTCAACAGATGCTTCAGATACAGCTCTAGGGGTTGTATTAGGAAAAAAATATTTGATCCCTTGTGCCATCTATTACATAAGAAAGAATTTGACTCACACTGAGTTAAATTACAATGTAACTGAAAAAGAATTCTTAGTTGTTGTTCATGCTATCAACAAGTTCAGACATTATATAATAGGCTATGAAACCTTTGTTCATACAGATCACTCTGCAATTAGATACTTAATGAATAAACTGATTACTAATGGCAGAGTTACAAGATGGTTATTACTCCTGCAAGAATTCAACATCATTGTTTTAGATAGACCTGGAAAACAAAATACAGTTGTTGATTTCTTGCCTAGAATTCAAAATATCAAAGATAACAATCCAGTTGAAGATAAATTTCCTAATGAATATCTTTTTGCAATAACTACTCAAACTCCTTGGTTTGCAGATATTGCTAATTACTTAGTCACAGGAAAATTACCTTCACATATATTTCCTAATGAGAAAAGAAAAATCATTCAAACAAGTGCAATTTACTCATGGATTACTAATGAATTGTATAAAACAGGTCCAAATCTCATGATAAGAAGATGTGTTCGAGAAGATGCAATGCCTGAAATTCTTAAGGCATGCCATGATGAACCTTGTGGTGGACACTTTGCTGAAAAAAGGACACCCTATAAAATCCTTCATTTAGGATATTATTGGACCTCCATCTTCAGAGATGCCAAAGAGTATGTCAAAAGGTGTGACAGCTATCAAAGGATAGGGAAACCTGCTCCCTTAGATGACATGCCACTACAAACTCAGGTACTCATTGAACCTTTTGAAAAATAGGGCTTGGATTTTGTTGGACCAATTAATCCTCCATCTAAACAAAAGAAGTGTATTTTGGTATGCACTGATTATGTCACTAAATGGGTAGAAGCTAAAGCATTACCTTTTTCTAATGAGAAATTTGTAGTTAATTTTCTTTTTGAGGACATCTTCACTCGTTTCGGTGTTCCAAGAGAAATAGTGACAGATCAAGGATCTCAATTTACATCTAAAATTGAAAGACTTGTAGAAGAATACAAGATAAAACATAGGAATTCTAATCCTTACCATCCACAAGCAAATGGTTAAGCTAAATCTATCAATAAGGTGATTGAAGGAATTCTCACTAAGATTGTACATCTACACAGAAGAGATTGGGCAGAAAGGCTTTTTGAAGCCTTATGGGCCTACAGAACTACATGGAGGAACACAATAGGACATACTCACTATGAGCTTGTTTATAGGAAGCAAGTCCTATTCCCTATAGAGTTTCAAATCAAAACCTTCAAGATTGCAGTCCAATTGGGACTGGATTGTAGAAATTCATGCAAATTCTCTATAAATCTACCTCTGAGATCTATGTAGAAAATCTGACTGTAGATTAACTCGATAATGTAATATACCAAAGCAAAATACTATAATCTACTTCTATTATCAAACTTGTGGAAGCTTAAATATCGTGCTGAATCAGAGTTGAATACATATAACCATAAGAAGAAGAATTAATACACATGAAACACATAAAATACTCGGGGAAAGCCTTAGCTAAAAACCCTGCTATCTGTATTATCATACAAGGTGGAAATACATCAGAATTATACAAAGCTTTAGCTCTAACAGCTAACCAGCTCTTAGTACAATCCTGGATGCTCACAAGTAAACAAGGCTTCTCACAAACCTTCTCCTCTGCCCTCCAAGCCTCCTATTTCCTTGCAATGTTTCTCCTGGGTGATCCTACTGTTACCAAGTGTAACGCTGATCACTCACACTGATCTCACACCCTGTAAAACTGTGCAATCCTCAAGGAACCTTGTTCCTTCTGCATGGATGAGTTTCCTTTATAGGAAAACTCATGCAACTGATAGCACAATGTCCTAGTCTTTAATCTCAAGTCGGTCTTTCTCTGAATAGACATGCATGAGTTATCGATGAGAGAATCTTTAGTTATCTATAGTACACCAGTTTGATGCATACATGCATTAACTGACTGAACTCACAATTAGTTCCTAAATTTTTTTGGAACTAATTTAACTGGACATAACTCAATTAATTGAGCTAACTAATTACAACTCATCCTTATCTCCTTAATCAAGGGATAATCTTCTTAATTTAAAGGATACCTGTTGCATGACTTCACAAAGACTTCTAGCTTGAATTTATCCAACTAATTAACTCAAGATGAATTAATTAATTATTTTCCAAGCAGCTGTTAAGACTAAATTCGAATTTTAATTCAAGGAAAAATTAAAATTGGAATATTCTGAATGCTATTTTTAGCATTTCTTGTTGCTATTCTCAACATGGATTTATCAGAAGCACAGAAACATAGATTGGAGCAACTTAATGAGCTTGATGAAATTAGGCAAGCTGCAGTTCAAAGAATCATTTTAGTCCAACAGCAAAGGGCTAAATGACATGATAAGTATATCAAGGAGAAGAAGTTTCAAGGAGGAGATTGGGCACTTTTGTTCGATTCAAAATTAAAAGATTTTCAAGGGAAATTTCAAACTCATTGGCTTGGGCCATATGAGATTGAAGAAGTCTTTAATAATGGAGCAGTGAGAATAAGGACAATAGATGAGACAAAGGTACCTCTTCTTGTAAATGGTCATCGGTTAAAGATATATCATAAGTCAATTTCAAGCGAGGATTTTGTCATAATTTTCCAAGATAACATTGAGATGAAGTTGGTGAAGAAGACATCTTCTTCTCCACTAACTTAGTTTTCCTGTACATATATAGATATAAATAATATATTATATATATAATATTATATATATATATATATATATATAATATATATATATATATATAATATAAGTCTGAAAACTAATTGTTCATTGGCTTACTTATACAAGAAATACAACGTGAAAATCAGAGATTTCTGACATCCTATATTTGCTATTTTCTTTCTGTAATAAGTAGTGACATAAAGCTACATTCGTTTGTAGTGCCTAATATGCAAATTCATTACATTTCATTTCATCTCACTTCACTTTCATTCCCTTTCACAGTTACATTCCATTTTCCTTTCATTACACTCCATTTTCATTTTATTTCACATCCATGTTCCATAGCCATATTTCATCTTTGTCATGTTTTGCAGCTAACTCCATTCTGCAACCATAATTCCATTCTGTAGCTATGTTCCAAATAAATGTTGATTGAAGGGAATTGAAGAATCTTTTTTTTGAAGACTAATATGCTAAGAAGGGTATCTATGGATCAACATCAAAGAAAAGCCAACAAACAAGAAGGTTAAGTTCCAAGAGGTAAAAGTGCAAAAATTTATTTTAAAATAGCAAGGTTAGAACATAGAATATGTATAATATGGCCATTCATATGTCTCCATGAAAAATCATCATTTGATTTGATTCCCATCTCTATCGTATTGCATATCCACCACACCATCCGTCTTCCATCACATAACGGTCCATAATTAACTCCCTCACTGTTTTTAATGGTCACGACTACGACGTGATATATTTGTCCACGTCTCTCCAAAACCCTTACCATCTACTTATTTCACGCAAACCCATAGTTCTTTTCACCATACTCGCAGTCAATCCATTTCATAAACCAGGAACGGTAATTCTGAAGGTTAAGGAATTTTGTGAAGCAGAAGACATGAGACTCATTGTCAGGTCAGAACCGGTAGGAGCAAAATATATGGAAGGATACCCACAGCTCAAGGAAATGTTGCAGAAGGCTGAATGGCTCAAATTCATCGAAAAATTTGATGGTTTTCATAAAGAGATCACAAAATCTTTTGCTATATCTTTTGATGGTACAGAGGTAGAAATTGGAGATATTAAGTTTGCAGTAACATAATCGTTCATGAGAGAGGCTACAAAACTTCCAAGATGAAAAATGGTTCAAAAACAAGGAATTTCACATTGAATCATGGAAAGTAATCCTTAGGAACCCGGGTATGGATGTCTCTGTTTTTAGAAAAGTAATTCCCATTTTAGCTCTTAAAAGTATATGGAGGAGCATGCTTTTGATATTACATAAATTTATCACCTATGAGGGGATATTCGGGTGCATGTATGTCTATCATATACGTTTACTAATGAATTTCCTAGAAAATGGAGAAATCAATCTTCCTTTCTTCCTGCTAAATAGTTTAAGAATGATGGCCTCAAATGTGTAGAAGAAAATAGAGTTCATAGACACAACCATGTACCATCATGGGTTGATAAAGATACTGATTGAGTTTCATTTAAAAGGCATAGGAGATACCTCGGAGGATTTCCTCATTAGAAATCATTTTCAAGAAGCACCAGAGTCACCCAAAGAGGATAATGTTAGAAAAAGTAGAAGAAAGAAGATTGGTATAACCATTAAAGACAAACCTGAGTCTTAATCATAGAAAGATGATGAAAAATTAATATCTGAAGAACTGACAGAAATCAGGAAACAAATCAGAGCAAGAGGAAAGATAAGGAAAGGGGAAAAGATCATAGAGAAAGAGAATGTAAGTCATCCACAACCTAGAAGAAGCTCTAGACCCCGAGGGTTGGCAAAGGAAACACCGTCAAAAGGGACAAAGTTCATAAACTTAGAAGAGGAAACCCCAAAAAATTCTCCTATTAACATCTCTTCTGCACACCATCCTCAAAATTTTCCTGACCATCATTTTGATGGTAGCCCAAGCAAAAGATCTCCAGGCATAGACCCAGTACAACAAAAAATATATGATTATATAGAATCAATGGAGAAGAAAAGTGTCTCAATGAATCTAGAACCCTCTATCAATCCATAAGAACCTCTAATTAACTCTCTCAAACAGGAAATTTATGAATTAGATATATTGAACAGACATATCAAAAAGGAGAATGAAATCTTGAGGGAACAAAGTAAATTGGACAAGGCTATTCATGATAATACCATTCTGCATCTAGGACTGTGGTATAAGAAAAATAGGAAGTTGAAAAGAAAGAATAGAAGTCTAAACAAAACAATCATCAACCTCAAATATAGCCTTCTTATGAGGAAACCTGGAATGACAGTCACTTCAAAGAAGAGCAAAAGAAGAAAATTGGATGTACTAGAAAAAGTGTCTGAGCAAATGCATTAGAAAAGAAGAACTCACATTTTTGGCAAATTGCATGAGGACATGCAATGATTTTGCAATGGGGGTATGTTGAACCTCAGAATTACCTTCCCCTTGACATTTGTTCTTACCTTTTTCTCTTGATTTATGACAAGAATACAGATCCAATCAATGATAAATGCTAGATTTTGTCTTAGGAAAGCATTAAAATGATCACCATATTATATTTTCATGTTCTTGCTATTTTAATAGATTTTTGCAAATTAGCTACAGAATGTAGCCTATTCTACAGCTAACTATGGGTTCTGTAGCTACTCTCATGGTTTGGCAGGTTACAGGTGTCAAATGAAGAACTGGGCCACATGGGCATCTCCAGAATCATCTCTACATGGATTCTATCCTACTCACTTAGTCCAGATAGATAGAAAAGCATGCCTAAAGTCATGGTCAAAGATGGAGTCAAATACATTATCTAGAAGCAGTAGGAATCTCGATATTTCGTAGTTAATCAGGAGTCCAATAATTTTGTTGAAGATTTAATGCAGATTAAGCCACTTGTAGCTGATCAGAAGTTGAGTTAATGCAGATCAGGCCACCTGTAGCTGTTCAAGAAGTTTAATAGTCTCATTACAATTCAAGTTAAGCCATTTGTAGCATGTCTTTCTATAAACAGTCATGATAGATTTGGATCAAGCCACCTGTAACAAGATTTTCTCTTAGACAGTTATGTTGTTTTTCTATAAATATCAGTTAAATGAGACCGAGAAGTAGTTAGAAGCTAGAAGGGATTACAGGCTTTTTGTTAAAAACTATGTTCATAATTTGTTTTGCTGATAATACAAACTATGTTTTGTCAATGGTGGTTTAAAAGTGCATCTTTAATTAGCTGCCATCCAGCCACATCAGTTGCAAAGGGCCCCTACACTGAAGGAGGTTTTTCACTTGTTGTTTTCATTTTAATTTCTACTACTCTCTTTTCTGCAAGCCCATTTTCTCTAGTTTTGTTTCATTTTAGTTTGTAACCAATAGTGTAAGGATAAAAATCACAACTGTGCAAGTCTTATTCTTCTGAGATATTGTATGAGAACGAATGAAAAATGAAGAAATGAGAATACATAGTTTCTTAACTTCTTACTATTTCGATTACTCATTTTCTTAGCATAGAACTATCAATTATCTGTATTAATAGATGTTCTCAAAACCATTTTGAAATAATGACAATTCTAACTTAATTGGTTGAATATCTAATTCATGCAGTGATTTAGCTTACTCAGCATATTTTCAGTTTTACAATTTGTCATCTTTTATTTTTTTTTCGGGTCATTATTTAGTTGCATCACTTAACATTCCAAAAAATCATTTCAAAGAGATTGATTCTATCATGTTCCAAATTTGAATGGTTGAATGGCTAAATGAATGCAATTATTGAATTACCTTCTGCATCAGTATTACTTTTGATTATAATAATTAGATCCATGGATTAGGACTAAATGGTAGATAAGATAGATACTTTGCTTCTCTTATTAGGTCCTAACTAGTTAAAAATGATTCTTAGTCTATTTTTAGGAGATTAGACTAACTTAGGAACCTATACTTCCTTTAAAAACTCATTAGATCCATGTAAATTTCTCATAGATTGTATATTCTTAGACATAAAATAATAGAAACCCCCAAACCAAACACAAAAAATACAAAACAACGAAGTAAGAGAAAAGTTGACTAAGCACATATAGTGCATCACACTTCATGAGTCTACAAACCTCATTTGATAATTCATGCAAGTAATTTAGGACACTAAATTGAATAAACAACCATCATTCACATAGATCACCAGCTCTTGTAGTACCTCCAGTCGTAAACTAAGCTTCAACAAGAACGTCATTTTAGATGGATGAGATTCTTCTAACAATTTCATTTGGTAATAAAATACAAGAAGGACACCAACAATAAAGTGGCAGATATGCTTTCTCACCCTCCTATTTCTGCATCTATATTTTTGCAAAATGCTTCTTTATCTTTTGAAATTTATGTTGAACAATATGTTGATGACGATTATTTTAAGGAGATTCATGCAAAGCTGACTCACGGATCATAGGTGAATAATTGCCATTTGTAGGGAAAATTGTTGTACCACCTTGGAAAATTTTGTATCCCCACCAATGAGAGAATACATGTAATCAAGGCGCATACCTCTCTTGTGTCAGGTCATTTTGGTGTAGGGAAAACTTTGTGTCATTTGCAGAGGTTGTACTATTGTCCTCACATGAAAAATATTGTAACTCGATATGTAAAGGGATGTATGTTGTGTTCAGTTAGCAAGCCCACTAATAGAAAATTGAGGCTCTACACACCACTCCCTATTCTGAGTCATCCATGGGAAAGTGTGCCAATGGATTTTTTTGGCGGTTTCCTTTGTGTAGGAGAGGTAATGATTATTTGTATGTCGTTGTCGATCGATTTAGAAAAATTTGTGCCTTAATGCCTTGTAAAAATTAGGTCACTGCAAAGTAGACTGCTCATCTCTTCTTCTAATTTGTATGGGTCCACTTTGGGCTTCCCACATCCATTGTGTCTGATCGAGATTCTCACTTTCTTGGAGAGTTTTGGATGATTTTGTGGAGAAGCATGGACACCAAGCTGAAGAGAAGCACGACATTTCATCTACAGAAGGACGAATAAACAGAGGTTGTCAGCTGCACAGTGATACATTTACTCCGAGTCTATTATGGGAAGCATCCCAAGTTGTCAGACAAGAAACTTCCCTATGTACAACATGCTTACAACAGAGAAATGCATTCATCCACTCATCGTTCGAGACATGCTTTGGATATTTTCCAAAGGATCCCTTAGACATGATCTTTGGGAGAGATGAAGATTCCAGTGGGCAAGATGATATGGAAAAAACACAGAACTTCATTCAACGAATTCAAATGATTCACCAGGCATTGTAATAACAAGTGGAGAAACGTCTTGCTCAATACAAAGCTCGACATAACAAGCATTGAGTCAATCACCAATTTTAGGTTGGAGAAAAAGTGTGGCTCCACATCAACAAAGATAGGATGAAAGGGGAAGGAAAGAAGTTGAGACCAATCCAATATGGCGCATTCACCATATTAGAGAAGATTGGAGACAATGCTTTTCATCTTAAGTTTCCAACATACATGCAGATGTACTCAGTGGTGAACGTTGCAAACTTGAAGCTTTATGAGCCTTCATTGATCATGGACACCGAAAAGGTTGGACAGTTTCCTACAATGGATGACTTTGCACTTGAATACTTGGGCAAGCTACCTGAGGATATCATTCATGACAAGAAGACTAGGACTTCACGATGAGGAGATATGGAGTACCTACGTATTGGTTTCAAGGGAATGCATCCAAGTAAGGCCCGACAGATTGAAAAGGAGAAAGTGAGGGAGAAATTCTTCACTTTCCAATTGACTAATAAAGGTTTTGGCTTCCCAAAAGATCATAAGTGGGGAGGAATGATCCAGAGGGCTCCAAAAATGCTAAGAATCCATAAATAACTCAAAATTAAAAATCACTAGATTGAAGTGGGACTAGGACTATATCATAGTGCTCATCGTCCTGATTCTAACAACATGAATGATACTCAAATATGAGTTCGTATGCTCAATATATTCACTGTCAAAGTTCTAGTCAAACTAGGCCTAGTGGCAGCTACTAGCAAGGAAACAATTTGGAAAAGTATTAGTGCATGGAATCCAACCAGCAAAATGAGAAAATTTGTCGCCTCTTTAATTTGTCTGGTGACCCCAATTTTAACTGACATATTTTTTAACCTCCTTGTTCCAAATATGGAAAAAACATACAAAAATAGGGTGGCGCTCCACCAATCCTACCACCCTCCAACTATGTCACAAATATATATATTAAAATTAGGGTGGTGGGCCATCAATCCCACCACCCTCCAACTATACATATATTTGGAACCATACAGATCGAGCTCGGACAAGTGTCAACCATAATGAGGGGCTGATAGGGTTTGAACCCGCCCGACTCGATGGGTCAGCTCGCCGACCACGTGGCCCCGTTACCATTCAACAAAACAATGCTAAAAATACAATGTGGAGGAACCATAATAGGGGGTCCTGTGGGTTGGACTCTGGGACGTCCCCAAATGCATGCCTTGATACAACTCTACCAACCAACAGGCCAATGACCTGTCCTTTATAAACTCCATCACTACCACTACATAAGAGCCATTATAATGCGTTGACGGGGGGAGGAGTGTGGTGCAGGTAAATTCTCAGTGTGGACACAAACAATTCCTCTAGCCTGAGAGAGTGGGTCTAACCACAAACAATCAATCTATGGAAAGTCTTCTTAGGCTAGAATCAAATAAGAGGGCCTACCTCTTAGAGCGCTATTCCGCTTGGTGATGATCTTGCTTCCTTACTCTAGCTACTTTCCATTTCCTTTCTTCGAATACCTGAAACAAGAAAACAAACAACAACAACAAACATGATAGCATACAAATTGCATTCAACCTACTTAACAGGTCAAGCAACATTAAGCCATCAAATGTAAGATAACACTTCAATGTAGGAAATCAATCAATAGGTGTATTCATATAAGTTCAGAAAGAGATTACAACCAGTGCCTTGACGTTGTTGGTCTCCTCCGACATATCCGGGTTCCCACACTTCTGCTAGCATCTCATGGATAGCCCCAACAATGGAAGTTTAAGGCCTCTTCCCTTTAGTCTCAAACCAAAGCAAACACACTATTCTCCCTCAAACATAAACTAGAAAGCTACAAGCTATAGATGTCTTGCTGATCATTCAAGCTCCAAAAATACCAATACTCACACTAGTGAAGCTTGTAAAAGGAGGGGTTTATATAGCTTGGATAGAGGGGAGATGGTTCCTCTTATCAAGGGAAAAGGCTTTATCTCTTGGGTTGTTTCCATCCTAATATGGGAAAGGAGCCCAAACTGACTTCCTTGGCTCCATCCAGCCCAACCATTTACCAGACTTCCGTTACAAAGCTTCTTGACCTGGAAGCTTCGACTCCATATTTAAAAAACTTTCCAAAAGTGGATTAGCATGACTGAGAAAAGGCTCAATAGCACAGTACGGTGCTAGTCTTGGTTTTAATCTTTGAAAATCGGCACGAGGAGGAAACTAATCATTAGCACCGATCTTGTAAACTAGGGGAAAAGGAATATTCTTGGGAAATGATGCAAAAGGGAATTGTTCTTCTCATGAAGAGGGACATGATGGGAGTTTCTTCATAATAGGAAAGCATGTAGGGTTCACTATAGAGGTCCTCAAAGATCATGGAACGGGGAGTATAGGGATAGTGACAAAATGTTGTGTAACAAATGCCCCCTAAAGCATGAAGGCCGAACTAGAGTGAGGGGTGAAATGATTCACAAGTATATGCAGGGAACCAGAGTCCGTTGTTAGAAAACCTGCAAGCAAGCATAGATACATATACATCACTGAAAACTCTGATAAAAGATATATGAATTGTGGTATGAATGCAACCATCCATAGAATGATCATGTAAATGGATCCAAGGCATGGGTGCAGCCATCCAGTAAGGAGGATCATATCAAAACCAACGTATGGTTGCAGCCACTCAATAATGAAAAGGATCACATGTAACAACTCATGGTATGGTCGCAACCATCCATCTGAAAGAGACATGTATATCAACATGATCATGTCACATCACCTTGCAACCTCGACTTGTGTAATCTGAGCCCAGGGTCTTACGCTCCAACACGACCCGATCAAAGTACAAATTCTAGCATGTGAATGAATGTGTTGAAGTCGAACATGCTAGAAATTCACTTGATTATCGGTCAATGATGTGAACCGTTAACAAGCGAAAGAGAAACCACCAATAATGACAATGGCTCTCAAGGTACTAGAAGCACAATTCACGGAATGTGAATAAAGGAACTGAAGTTTAACACCTGTGATTTCACCCGATTGAAAGCCAATGATGTGAACTTATCATCAAGTGCGAAGAACTTGCCATTAGGGCATGCAAGCTCTAAGGTACAGGAAGGGAGTCTCTCGGCTAGCTTCCTAGATAATGAGCTGAAGTCGACAGGAGGCGACCGTGTTGAAGGAGGGCCATGAGGTATCCCACATCATCGACACGAGACAAAGGGATGCAATTATTTTAGATGATACAGAGAATCAGGAGTAAGTGTAACTACAAAAGGACTAACTCTTGAACATATCGGTGATACGACTCTGGAGTTTGGCAACTTTTGGATCCATGAGATCGGTGGTCATGATCATGTGGCAGAGATCAAATGGAAGGAAAAAATTAATGGCCCAATCCAGGAAGGTCAATGATGAAAAGGAGGATATCCCAACCCAATACGAAGCAGAAAGTGTCATGTTCAAGAGTGAGTTGCCGACATTATTGATAGAATTTCCTATTTTCCCCCACTATTTGTGGCAGGTACCCCAATTATTTTTTAATTGCAAGCTTGAAGGGGATAACATGTGCTTGCACTATAAGTTCATCCTTTGGATGAATCCAACCTAGTAAGTTTAATGAGCCCTAGGAAGGAGAAGCTCATGTTCGTCATGGTGATGAATCCAATGTCATTTAATGTTTTAACACGTCCAACAAAGGTGTAACTCAATAACTTTTTCATATTTAGAAAACTCCACATGGTCACTTTTCGTACAATTGTGTCTCTCAATCCCGAAAAGGTAGAAAACAATACTTGAGAGAACCGCTTGACCATTTTAGTCAAGGAAAACCTTTTTCGTAAATAGTTTATACCAGCCCGAAAGATGGGTAAACACATACTGGGTAAACGACATTTCACAGCCTTTAACGAGTTCAAAACGACAAGAGCTCGACAGAATTTTTGTGTTTAAAGAGTCAGAAAAGAGCTTGAAAGCAGAACCCCCCCACCCCCCTTTTATTCTCTTTTACGAGTCAAAAACGGAAAAATACTTTGCGATCTTTTCATTTGAGTTTTACAAGTCGAGAAAAGAGCTTAAACACGACTCCAGTACCATCATCAGTGATTTGTCACCTGTCACTGCACAAAAGATAAATGCATTATCCAATTCCTGAGGCAAAAAATAAGTAAAAAATACTTTGAAAACCCTAATATTTCATGAAAAATGAATAAAAGGGGAAAAAGTAATTTTTTTTTACCACTTTACCTTGTGTGGAGAACTTTTCACCCATTTGTGCCCTAGTTTTTCAGGAGCAGATTGTGGGAGATTCAGGAGGCCATTCAACGATCTGTCAGTTGTAGGTAAGAGCCAAGACCTTTAGCTTCATTTTAATTCCAATTTTTCTTGTTTTTAACCATTTTTTGGATTTCTTGAGGATTTAGCAAAAAAAATTGCTCTCGATCAAACACGCCATCAACACTACTATTTTTAAAACAATCGCGTCGGTGCCTTGAATACAAAATTTTTAAGTTTTCTGCCCAATTTCTTTGATTTGATCCAAATTTTTCTAGCCAAGGATGATTATTGACTTGATTTCATGTTTTTTGCAGGGAAAACATCGTGAAAAATGGTTGATTGGAAGGAACACAAGCATGAGGATGTTGATACACAAGCAATGGCAAACCCAAATTACCTGAATGCCCTAAGGAACTGTGGGCTCCTCAAATTCTTCCTCACACTAGGTCTGTGGGCTCAACCCAAATTGATATGGTATTTGATCAGTCTATGGGATGTCAATTGAGAATTTTTCATGATCCAGAACCATGAACTGGAGTTGGAAACTTCCAACATTTATTTCATCATAGGACTATCCCGAAGAGGGGAACCAGTCAATCTATATGGGTCCATGCCTATTGGGGCATGTGTGAACAAGTTGCTTGTAGAAGACTACTCAGAAGCACTAAAATCGAAGAGCGAAAAGGTAGAGATCATGAGTGTTCAGGATCTTGTGTTGAAATTGTTGTTGTTGACCATCAACAGAGTGGTTGGGGCTCAAGCATAGCATGAGTCTAACAAATCAAAGTTTCAATATGCTATCGACTGTATGGCATCAACTATCTTCTACTGGACAAAAGCCATGAAGGTAAAAATGAAATGCAAGTATCAAAATCCAAGGCGGAAAACCTGAATCAGTTCTGTTTCGGTTCCGTTCTAGTGACCTTCTTTCTAGAGTGGGTCCCGCTATTTCACTACCAGCTTGTTGAGGTGGAACCACCATTGCCACAAGACCCATGGATGGTTCATTGGAGTGCATTGATGCCTAGGATTACCAGGGGCCAAAAAATCTCATATAAGCCTGCCTTCTTCTCATGGCTACGACGACAGCTGATTATTGGCCCTATAGCAGTACTGACTTCCACGGTGATCCAAATTTGTCGCTCCCAGAGGGAGAAAATTATGACTATTGAGGTAAAAACAAACAATTTTTATTTTTTATTTTTTATTATTTTTTAAATATATGTATTCATGACATTTTGATTTTGTAAATGCAGATGTGGTACCAGAGCGTCCTGGCGGGATGTCCCCAATTGCCAGGCACATTGCTCGGCAGTTCAATATCGCTCCTTATCAAGAAGGAAGCGATAATGAGGAGGACATCACGTGAAACCTCGAGGGATTGACCCACGATATCCCAAAGTAAGCCAGGGTGGGTGACATCCCACGCCAGTATCAGAGGCACATGGTGGGGGTATCAGACTGGATCCACCGACTGTTGACTCATGTAGTACGAGCAGTTACGTGCTACCATGAGCACCATGCCGATTAGTTCATAGGTATAGCATTCTACAATTTTTAGGCCTGTGAGCCACAGATGAATGAGGCTTATGAGCCACATATGTATTTGAACACATGTATTATTTTTTGGGGTTTTGATGTATGAAAAACATTATTGACATATATATATATATATGCTATATTTCCTTGTTTACTATGGTACAAATGTTTTTTTTTTGTTTTTCACATGTTTCGCAAATGTCTATCCAACACATAATATGCTAATGCATCTGTCAATGTATTCATATTCCTAGGAATATGATGATATGTAATGTAATCAAAATTTCTCTCTAATAGATGAATATATAGATACATTCTCAATATCTAAGGATTTCTGAAGGAATATTTCCCATTGAGTTGGAGAACAACAAGTTGTGAATCAAGGTTGACAACCAATTCCCGGATGTCAAGAGCGATAGCTTTTGACAACAATTCGATAACTGTGTTATACTCAGCAATGTTATTAGTTGTTCGACCTAGACAAATACCTTGAAGATCAATCAACTCACCATGGGGGTCATAAATGGCCCATGCCGCGGATGATAGATTCTGGGTACTACGACAAGCACCATCAGTGAAACCGATGTGAGGATACACCGACATCTACAAAGTAGGTTGAAACATAATAAGTAGGAAAATTGCTTGAAAAACAACACACCAAACCATAGTGCACAAAAATGAATAACACACTATTGTATAAAGGTAGCCATGCAAGATGACCTAGGCATAGTAATTTTTGAGTTAAAGCCCATTACGGGGCTTGTATAAGGGGATGCCCTCATAATCAATCAGCTCATAGGCCCCTTTCTGTAACACATGTTTAACAATGTAGGGCCCATGCCACATGGGTTTGAACTTGACTGCCCCCAGCTTATTGTTAGCCTGATCATACAGAAGAACCAAATTGCCCTCAGAAAAAGCTCGAGGAGAGACATACTAGTCAAAATGGGACTTGGCCCACTTTTTCTATGCTTTGATGACCAAAGCAGTGAGACGACGAGTCTCATCTAGTCATTCTAAATACAAGAGACACTCTTCTTGAGGTGAGGTCTCGGGGAGAAGTTCGACAGCCAGCTTGAGGGATGAAATTTCACACTCAATTAGTAAAGTTGCTTCTAGACCATAGACTAGCTAGAACGGTGTGAATCTAGTTGCGTCCTTGGTCAAGGTTCGGTAATCCCACAGAGTTGTAAAGAGCATGAGATGTCAATTTGACTTATGCATCCCAATGGTGCGTTGAAGCATCGTAACCAAGACTTTGTTCACATCTTAAACTTGGCCATTGGCCTGAGGGTAATATAGAGTTGAGCCATCGTGGTGCAAACACAACGTAAAATTCAGCTCAGTCATGGTCGGTGACAATGGCCTGAGGCACTCCAAACCTAGAAATAGCATGATTGAATAGAAATTGAGTTGTCGTTTTACCGTCTGCAGAGTATGTAGGCATTGCCTCGATACATTTGGTGAAATAATCCACAACAACGATAATATACCCATTCGCCCCACCCGAACGAGGGTTACATGTCATATAGTCAATGCCCCATTTGGAAAAAGGACCAACGGTAATAATGGGGTGTAGGTGAGTGGGTGGGGAGAGCATTTTTCGCTGATAAATTTGGAACTCATGGCACTTGCGAACAACAAGGATGAAATCCTTGAATATGGAGGGCCAAAAATAACCAGCGTAAAGGATTTTTTGAGCAGTAGCATATCTAGACAAGTGACTTCCACATGCACCAGAATGGCAGTCATTCAAGACTCTCTCAGCCTCCTCGAGAGTGAGACAGTCGTGAAGAATTGAATCGACACCAATAAGGTATAAAGTATCTCCAATGATATGGTAAGGTTATGATTGATGCCGAATGCATCAGTGATCATCCTTGGTCAATGTAGACTGGAAGGCAGATGTCTGGAGATACACAATGATATCACTGTACCAGGAGTTGAGAGTGCTAATCAAGAAAAGATTCTCATCCAGGAGCTGCTCATCAGCACCAGCAGGAAGAGACGCAAAGGGGAGGGAGCAAATCAACTCAGCGAAGTCTAGAGATTTCTTAAATTTGGCAGTAGTGAACACCAAATCGAATTCTTGGAGGATGAAAATCCACTTCGAATACTTGCTCCCTAACAACTGACGAGTCAGGATGTAGGTCATGGAGTTGCATTCAGAAATCATAGTGGTAGTGTGGAGGAGAATGTAATGTCGAAAGCGCTAAAAAGCCTGTACGGAAGACAAAGCCAACTTCTCGACATGAGCATAACGTGTCTCAATGTCAAGAGATTGCAACTGAGGTAGTAAATAACATGTTCATTGACTTCGTCATCGTCTTGTACCAGCACCATAGCAATGGTACAAGAGGTTGTAGCTAGATAAAGGAAGTAATCACCCTGATAGTTCGGAGGATGCAATAAAGGAGAATTTATGAAGACAACTTTTAGGTCATCGAAAGACTTTTGGGCAGCCTCATCTCAAACAAGTGGGGTTCCTTGCTTGAGCAACCAGGTGAACCCTAAAGCTAGCTCAACATAGTTCAGTACAAAACAATGGAGAAAATTTGCTTTTCCCTACAAACTCTACAGTTGGTGCAATGAAGATGGAGGGGATAAATTAACAACGGCCTCGACTTTAAGAAGATCAAGGTGAATGTCTTCTTTCGAAATGATAAAGCCAAGGATTCATCCGGATTCGACGCAGAAGACACATTTATGCAGATTCAACTGAATGTTGTAGTGTCTACAGCAAAGAAAAATTACTAGAGATGATCAGGATGATCATGGCGCTTACGAGAATGAGCAAGGAGATCATCCAAGGCTGAATGATGTTTCGAATGTCGTGGAACGCATAATACATCACTCTCTGAAATGTAGCCCCAGCATTCTTAAGGCTAAAAGGGAGCTTTTTATACGCAAAGGTCCCCCATGGACAGATAAAGGTTGTCTTATCTTGATCAATCGGCGCAATGTTTATCTGGTTGTAACTAGAGAAACCGTCCATAAAGGAAAGGAATTCACTCCCAGCACATTCATCAATGATCTAGTCAATGAAGGGAGTGGGGTAATTATCCTTTGTACAAGCATGATTGAGACCACGTAATCAACGCAAACGCTAATTATGCCTTGTTTCTTTGTCACCAGTACAATATTCGACACCCAATCTGTAAGAGGGATTGGATAAATAAATCCAACTTTCAGAAGTTTTTCAACTTCACCCTTAATGGTGGCCGCTTTTATAGGGTGCACTGGATGAAGCCGTTGGCAAATGAGCTTGGCATGAGGGTAAGTTGGAATCTTGTGCACAACTATACTTGGGTCAATGTCCGAAATTTCTTCATATGACCACGCAAAAACATCCCAGAACTCTTGGAATAGATGATTATAGAGCTTTATCTCATCTAGAGAACAAGTTACCCCGATATGGACATTTTCAACGACACCGAGCTTGACAGAAATATCAATTGGCATCATTTGGGTAATGTTACCCATGTTCCCTTTTGACCAAACTTCATGAGTCATGATCGACGTTTGAAGTGGTAGGGTTGGGAACTAAGAAAAGAACTTCTCGAGACAAGTAGACATGACCGTCGTGCCAGGGAAGAATGAGGAACGATGATGAGTGTCGTTCCAAGGTACTTCCTCCAAAGACATAACTTCCATGATACTCTCGTCAGAAAGAAAAGTCCCGGCTAAGGGATTAGGAGATTCTGAAGAACCAAGCCACGGGGATTGAGAATATGCATCGAGAGATGTTCTTGAAACAAGATGATCAGAGGATACCGAAGGCGAGGCCGAAACAATATCCACATAATTAATTTCAGCAAGGCTTAACGGCATAACCTCGCCCCATGTATCAACAAGATCTGGTGAGGGAATGACCAAGGGATCATACTTGACTAAGATCATATTGACATAGGCAACATCAAGAGGTGGGAGTGGAAAAGTACCCATCAAGGCAGGATCTTTAAAGAGTCCTGCCCCCACACTCTCATAAGGAGCACCGATGTGCTTTACATAAGGAACATTGTCATCTGAGGAGGAAGAGGAAAAGAAGGACATTTGGTCAGCTGTGACTATCTTCCCTTGATGAGGAAAATGAATCACATAGAAAAGGGAGGAGGCTACAGCATGCATGGCATGGGTCCAACTCTGACCAAGTAGAAGATTGTAGTTAAGATTAGTGTCAATGATCTCTACTTCGACGTATACTGCCTTGCCCTCCAAAGTAATGGCAAGGTTGGGAAGGACACTAAATGGTCACGAATCACACCCGTCAAAACCTTCAAAAGTGTTAGGGGACTGGTTCAAAGCAAGAGAACCAATTTCCTTCCAACAAGCGACAAACATGATCCAGGTAGAAGCACCTTCATCGATGAAGATCCTATGAATGATTTTCTCATTTATGATCACCTGAATGAGAAAGGAAATCTGATGAGGTAAATGAAGAACATGGTCTTCCAGGTCAAAACAAATGAGATTAGAGTTACTTGGATCAATACCCCCAATATCCGACAATAATGATTTCTGCTGAGAAGGACAGCTTTGAAGGACCTCGAGAGCAGACATAGCTGATGGCACTTGAGCCAAATCTTCAATAATGTTATAATGTTGAGTGGTTTGAGCGTTTGGATTGTACGAGGACTTTCATAGCACACCTTGAGAAGGTGGTTCAATGGAGGAATCAGAGTTAGGTTGCTCTATATGGAGAGGACCAGAACTGGACAGGGTAGAAGAAGAAGGGGTACCTTCTTTCTCTTTCCCTTCTATCGAGGTAGGAGTTTGATAATCTTTTGACCTAGTAGCCACGTTAATTGGTGTATTCATCATGAACACTTATGAACTTGAGGAAGCAAATGACTGAGGTTGGTCTACCATTTGGGTCTACTAGGACAGAAAGGGCTCTTTCAGGATAGCTGGGGTCCCTTTGAGCAAACGACTAACTTTGGATCATCTGGGACAATCCTTAGTATAGTGATCCTTCTCACAGATGAGGCATGGATATTCGAGCTTCCATTGGGAAGCATCACCAGCAGATGACTTAGGAGGGCCCTGTTTCGGGGCATCGGCTTTACCCTTGTCTTTGCCTTTCTTCTTACCTTTAGAGGATTTGTCTGCTGTGGTAGACTAAACAGTGTGAACCTCCGAGATTTTACCAGGGCCAGGTGATTTGCAAGAGGAATCATTGGAAGTAGCATTGGAGTCCGACTTTTGTTTGGAAGAAGATTTTGCAAGGGTTTGAGTCACTGAACCAATTACTCCATCAACAGGAGGTGTAGCCGGAGACTTATATGTCATCAGATCAGATGATGGTCTAGGCACATCGGCTAACATATCATATAACGTGTTGGATTGTGAATAAATGAGTTCTAGATATTGGGCACACATGATGGCTTGTTCCTCAGTGACACATCCACCCATAGCAATGTCCTCAGCAATTTTGCTGATGAATGATTTGGTGAACCACTCGATCAACAAATGATCAGCAATCTCAAACTTAATCAAGCGACACCTACGTCTCCATTCATGGATGTGATCGGAGATGTGGGTCGCAGTGTCTTGCTTGAGTGACATTAGCAAATGGGTGTTAGTTTCATAGCGAACCAACAACTGGAAATGTCTAAGAAAGGCCATGGCGAGAGTGTTAAAGTCATGATAGGTATTTCAAGGTAGCTTGATATACCACTTGGCTGCAGCACCTGTAAGAGTTCGTTGGAAAATCCGAAGACGAATGGAATCATCAACGTAGGAATTTGAGGAGCACCAGAGGTGATATGTCATCACTTGGGCTTGTGGATCCTCTTTCGCTTTTCCTTCAAACTTCGGACAATCACTCGGGATCTTGGATGGAACTAGAGGCCAGTATGGCAAATGAAGAATTGGGTCATTCATGAGTCTAGACACATCTGGCAATTCCAGCATATCCAAGAATGAAAATTGGGTATTGAAAGGCATTTCAGGTCGATAAGCGGACCCAACTGGTAGGACCCATCCCTGCTGGTAAGGATTTTGTCCCCATAGTGGAGGGTTTTGTCCATACGGCATTTTATTTTGCCCCCACGGTAGGTTACCTTGCCCTTAGGGAGGATTCTGACCTTGAAATCCTTGAAACCGTTCAACCATAGGCTGCTGATAAGAAACATACAAGTTAAAAGGTTTTTGAGCCTGCTATCCTTTAACATATTGATTTTGCACCTGATGCCCCTAAGCATAAGGGTTTTGAGCCTGTTTCCCCTTGAAAAAATGGTTTTGAACCTACTCCCCTTGAACGTAAGGATTTTTCACTTACTGCCCTTGGACATAAAGATTTTGGACCTGCTATCCTTGGACAAAATAATGTTGAACATGCTACCCTTGGACATAAGGCTACTACTATAGGACTTGACCCTAACCTTGCCCTTACAAAGGCTGACACTATTGATATGAGTATGAGGGTTGTTGTTGCCTAAGTTGACCTTGTTGCTGCAAGGGCTGACCTTGCGGCTGTAAAGGTTGTCCCTGCGACTGTAGAGGTTGACCTTGCGAGGGCATAGGCTGGGAGGTTTGCTGAGCATACTTCATTTGCGATTGCATGGTTTGCTGCAACGGTTGCGAGGGTTTCCCCTGTGGTTGTTGCAGTTTTCCTTGTTGCGGCATTATCTGCCCTTGCTGCTACATGGATGGCCCTTGCTGCAATGAAGGTTTCCCTTATTGCTGCAAGGGTACTTGAACAGTTCCCAGAATGACACCTTGAAAGTTCCTGAACTGTATTTGGACATATTCACCAAGCACGATGGACGGACTAGGCTGGACATTAGGTCCAGGCTGCGGGATGTAAGGTGGATTAATCATCGCTTGTGAACCATATGGAACATAAGGAGGTTGGTGTTGAACCTTATCCATATTGGGTTGCTGGTACTGGATGTGACTTGACCTAGATGGACCAACAGGGTTCGGCTGTTGGTACTAGACATTACTCGATCCAGCAGGACCAACAGGGTTTAGAATGGCACCCGAATAGGGCTAGTTCATTCCAGCCATGTGAGCTTGTGAGCTTGTGAGCCACTCACATTGGTTGTGCCAGACATCATAGAAATATTCAGACTTTGCCCCCCAGGTGGTGGTACAGCCTATCCACTTACTGGAGGGATCAAAGAACTGACAGAGACATGACTCAAGACCGTTGATTGAATTGGATGGGTTACTTGGACTGACAAAACAAGAGGATTCGGAATGGTGGGTTGCACCAGAACTTAAGTAATTACAGAATTCACCATCAGTTGGGCGGTCAAGTTCTGAATGAACAGACCTAAGGTAGGCATAGTGCTAGACGCCCAAATAGGGTTGTGATATAGCGATGAGGTAGTAGGCGTACTTGAAACCAACTGAGCTAAATTCACATAATTACACAGTAACTTAGGATGAACACTAGTCGGAATGCTTCCTGTGTAAGGGAAACCTTCAAGAGGGAAATGATATTCCTGCTCTTCAACTGTGCGTGGAGTGGAAACCTCCGAGTGACCTGGAGAGGAGACTGGGATTTCGCATTCTGATTCCATGGGTGAAAACAGGTGATGATGGACTACCGAAGATGTGTGAGGGCATAATTCCAAAGGAATTCCTGGCTAATCGTACAGACTGTATGGATGTTGTGGTGATATCGCAACAGGATCGGACAAAGGATTCAGAGGATAAACAACTAGCCCATGCTGACCTTCAGAAGTTGGCAGACTCTTGGGAGTCTGGATAGGATTATCTAAAGATTCTGGGCCAATGTCAGAAAGTGACCCAATATCTGAGGGAGGGGGAGGATGAGATGACAAAGGTTGAATGCTTAGAACAATTCCAAGTTCAACACCTTGGTCCTCAAGTGACAGCGACAATTCAAGAAAAAGGCTCCTCAGACGATCTTTCAAACAGAGGAGAGGAAGGGGAACTAGGCGAACCTGATGGTTTAGCCATGATGATTTCATCTCAATTAACCGGAAGAGAGAGATTGATTCCAAAGCTTTAAAATGTATTTAAAGGTATACTCACGATGTGGTCTATAAAAATACTAACATGAATGTTATATGATAGTGGGCAAAAATTTTTTAAGAATCAAAAACAAACTGGTGCTCTTTCATGTTTTAAGAGTCGAGAAAGAAGCAAAGGTGACTCTATCACTTTTGGTTTGAAACGAGCTTGAAAGGAAAAGTGCTCAGATGATTTTTTATATTTAGGGAGTCAAAAAGATCAAAATGACTACTCAGGATGATCTAGGCAAAAAGGATTACCATGTAATCGTGAACTGCAGAATACCTCTGGCAAACCGAGAAGTACAGGCAAGCAATCTCCCTGAATGCTATGTTTGGTGTATCATGTTTACAAGGTGGCAGACTCGGCTTCCTATGGATAAAGGATTATAACCTAGTGGGGTCTCCTTTTATATAGCACAAGTTCGTACTAGCGTTGTCTAGTGTCGAAGCGAATGACAGATGCTAGGTTTAAAGACGTCAGAACACGTCTGTAGCCTAGACCTTCTAAATGTGATTGTTAGGTTTCAAATGTGCCTTCGGTTAATTGAATACATTTTAAAGTTTATCTTGAAATTATGTCTCGGTTTTTAGGCCTTATCGATGTGACTCGAAAAAACTCCTATATGCAGCTAAATGATACAAGACCCTTTCAGTTCGATGAATTGTTTACACTAATGTGAGTAGAAAACACACTCAATTCAACAAACAAGCAATTGAAAGCAAAATAACCTTTTCACTATTTCTCTTTTGAAAACAAAATGATGAAAAACTCTTTCCAATTCCTATCTTTCCTATCAAACGCACTTCAAGTAGTCCTTTCACTGGTAAAGGGAATTCATTTCTTTTCCAATGCAAATGATGATACAACTCTAGTCTTCAATGATTCTAACTAATGTAACATATTGATTCAACAAAATATAATTATGTATTTTTCAATGAAATGAGAAAACAAATCTTTCACAAACACTTCAATGAATTTTTTTCAAAGCAATCAACCTCAAGCAAGTGTAAAGCACAAAAGAGAATTCCTTCCAAACCAATGACACAAACTCCACCAAAAACAAGATGAGCAATGTGATCTATGCCCAAAAAGAGACGCTTAATCAACAAATGAAACTTTTCAAACTTGTTAAATGGAAATTGAGGCAACCAAAGGACTAAAAACGAAAAGCAATGAGCAACTTAACTACAAACTTGACTTGCTGAGCACACAAATAGGTGAATGGACGATGACCTAGATGCCCCAGGGCTGCAAACCATCCAAGGACTCAAGAAACCAAGTGAAGAAAAGGAAAACCAAACAAGCACATAAACCAAGCCAATGAAGCTTTCTAGTCAGGGAGAACACAGTCAAAACAAGCTAACAGACAGGAATTAGAAGGGCAAGACACACTAGTTATGATCTAGGGGAAACCCTAATATTCACCTACAGGAATCAGCGTGACTGCCTAATTGACAACAAGGCATGGCTATTTTTGAGAAACTCGCGCTGATTAGCTCGACTGTCAGAAAAATAAATGCGCCGACCGAGGATTCAAGGAAAAAAATAAAAAACTTCAAAGGCTAAACCAGACTTGCCACTGTAAATTTCAAGCTCAAAGCAGTAAACCAGGCAAAGTAGAGAACACTAGAGGGAAATGGTGATACTAGAAAAGTTCACACAAAACCATAAAATGACAATCAATCAAACAGAAGGATTGGATCCCTAGTATGGTTGCCAATTTGTGGTGCAGGTAAATTCCTGGCGCGGACACAAACAATTCCTCTAGCCCGAGAGAGCGGGTCTAGCCACAAACAAACAATCTATGGAAAATCTCCTTAGGCTAGAATCAAATAAGAGGGTCTACCTCTTAGAACTCTATTCCGCTTAGTGATGATCCTTCTTCCTTACTCCAATTACTTTCTGTTTCCTTTCTTCGAATTCCTGAAACAAGCAAACAAACAACAACAACAAATGTGATAGCATACAAATTGTGTTCAACCTACTTAACGGGTCAAGGAACATTAAGCCATCAAATGTAAGATAACACTTCAATGTAGGAAATCAATCAATAGTTGTATTCATATAAGTTCAGAAAGAGATTACAACCAATGCCTTGACGTTGTTGGTCTCCTCCGACGTATCCGGGTTCCAACACTTCTGCTAGCATCTCATGGATAGCCCCAACAATGGAAGTTTTAACTCCTCTTCCCTTTAGTCTCAAACCAAACCAAAGACACTATTCTCTCTCAAACATAAACTAGAAAGCTACAAGCTATATATGTCTTGCTGATTATTCGAGCTCCAAAAATACCAATACTCGAACTAGTGAAGCTTTTAAAAGGAGGGGTTTATATAGTTTGGATAGAGGGGAGATGGTTCCTCTTATCATGGGAGAAGGCTTTATCACTTGGGTTGGTTCCATCCTAATAGGGGAAAGGAGCCCAAACTGACTTCCTCGGCTCCATCCAGCCCAACCATTTACCAGACTTCTGTTACGAAGCTTCTAGACCTGGAAGCTTCAACTCCATATTCAAAAAACTTGCCAAAAGAGGATCGGTGTGGCTAAGAAAGGGCTTAGTAGTGTTGTACGACGCTCGTCCTAGTTTTAATCTTTGCAAACTGACGTGAGGAGGAAATTGGTCATTAGCACCAGTCTTGTAAACTAGGGTAAAAGGAAGATTCTTGGGAAATGATGCAAAAGGGAATTGTTATGCTCATGAAGAGGGACATGATGGGAGTTTCTTCATGATGGGAAGCATGTAGGGTTCACTGTAGAGGTCCTCCAAGATCATGTACGGGGAGTACAGGGACAATGACAAAATGTTATGTAACAAGGAGGAGTAGAGTTCCAACTAGGGTAGAACCATGACATCAGGTTCCACGATCGAAACCTTGACACAAAGGTATCATTTGATGCCGAGAAATATTCCTTAGGGATCCAGGATTGTTGGTGTCAAAATATGGTCAAGTTTGTAGTCGTTTGACACGATTTTGCGCCACGAATCCAATGGTGATGCCCGCTTCTACATCTGAGTTTTTCATTTTCAGTCCATGTAGGAAAATTGAGGTATAAGGGTCATTTATGTAAATTTGATTATAATTTATTTATGTTGCTATTTAATGAAAGAGGTCTCCCCACATTGAGAAGGGTCCAAAGACGTAGCCCACCCTGGGTGAACTTCGTAATCAAATAATTTTGTACCTTTGATCTCATGGTTGCTTTTGATTTCTGCTTCTTTTCATGTGTTTAAATTACTTGGTCACATGCTCTTTTATATGCAATTATGTATGCATCCTTGATGTAAAAGATCTAGATTAATAGCAAATCTAATTTTGCACTATTTTTTTACCTTTAAAATTGCATCCTTATTTACCCATCCCAATAGATATGGGCTTATATGATCATGAAATTCCAATCCCAATTTATTTACCAACTCTGTTGCAATGAGATTCACTCGCGATCTTGAGTCAAATAGAGCATCAATTTTTGTCTTCTTGACCTGTATCTTTATGTGGAAGAGTTTGGTCATTTCTTTCTTGTCCTATTGTTGAAGGATACTCAAATTCACCTCCTTCTGCATTGTTGTAAATACAATATTCTCATCCACATCCATGTTCCTTTCAATTTGGTTACTCAAATTAGTGGCCATGAGATTCTTCTTCTTATTATCTTTATTTTTTCTTCAGGATAAGCTCCATATGCAACATCCAACACTTCTCCTCTACATGATTGTCAATATTATATTGGTTGCAGTGGTTGTCAGGATCCTTGCAATTGGTGTGCTATGGCTGCCATACTTTTATCTTACCCCCTTTCCACTTGTTATTCCCCTCCTTAGAAGCATCTTTATGCTCCTTTTGCTTCAATCCACTTGATTGTCCTTTCTTCTATCATATGTTCTCTAGGTATTATGTTTGTACACAAGCCTCATTCACCAATCTCAGCTTAAACAAAATCACTTGCTTTTTCAGATGGTTGTGTAGACCCCATAAATATTTGACGAGTACATTTAGGATTTTTGGGGAGACACCTAGCATTATGGCCATTTTATTTAACTCTATGGTGTACTCCTATACACTTTTCCCCTACTTCTACTTGAAGTAGTGCCACTAGATCCACTGGTCCTCTACATACTTGATAGGGTAAAATTGTGACTTTATGAGATTTTTTAATCCCTCCTACTTAGTCATTAGAGGTTCTTCCTCCAATCTCTAGGTCTTCATGCGGCTTTCCCACCAGTTCAGGGCATGGACCTCTACTTTCAACCATGCAAATGAAATCTTATGTTCTTCCTCTAATAATATGATGAACACTAAAATAAACTTCTAATTGATGCAACTATTGATTTAGCTTCATAACATCGATATCACCTTCTTACAACTTGATATCGATCTTCACTTCCATTTTGAACAAGTACTATGAATGGTTCATGACACTTGAACTAGTTTGATCTATTTAGGGTCCTTTATTTTGCTCATTCTCTAATTCTTCTCAACCTCCTTATCTGGCCTTTGATGGCTTCTCTGCATTAGAACCCATATCTTCTTTGAATAGCCCAAGCTTGTTGCTCAGGGCTGACATGAGGAGATTCACATTACAACTTATATTCGCAACTTGTGCTTCCTTATGAAAAAACCTCTCCATTGCAAGATCACAAGGGTTATTTGCATATTTGTTAACCATGACTACGGTTTTATAACTTTTGACTTAGCCAATCTAGATTACTCAAAAATACACAAAATATAACCAAATTAACTTTCTCTAATACCAATATGTTATGTAAACTGTCATGGATATTCCAATGGACAATTCGTCACAATTGATTTATAAATTGTACTTAAAAATATGAAATATACAATATGATTTTTTATTTCTCTTCAAATTTTTAGATCTATAAGTTATTGCTTATTGTGTATGCATGCATAAAATATATAACAACAAAATAAAAAAATCACAAACCACAATTTGACACAAGATATAAGCTAGGAAACCCTTTCGGGAGAAAACCCAATTGGAAGGTGAGGTTTCTCTACTCTCTTTCTCTGAATAGAAAATGGTTGCGAGTACAAAGAAGTAAGGCATGTGGCCTGTGGCCTACTATAGTGAAAAAATACTCGTTGTGTGCTCTCTCCCTATCCCTCTTAGTTACTCTACTTTTCTATGGGACAAATCCACTTGAAAATATTGGAACCCCTTTTGCTCCTAATGGCCCGATTATAACACAACCCAATAGCCTACTAGTGGTTAGGTTTGACTCCCTCAACTCTTAATCAAACTTACAATATGAACTCTTCTAGAGTCTTATTCATAACGATCACATGGCTAGTCCATTTTATATAAGTAATAGGGGTTGATGTTTCATCCTCTAGAATTATGGTGGACAAACAAGAAGGTCAACTTTCGAGTGGCATAACTTTTTCATATAAACTTTGATTGAGGTGATTATTACACCATTGGAAAGGTCTTTATGTGTAAAACATGGAAAAAATGTGTTGTATTAGGGGGGAAATTTCTACCCCCAAAAAATTCCATGCCTCAAAATTCTCCCATAAGGTTTACGATCTGAATTCTCCAAATTGGGTCCCACTGGTAAAAGTGGTCATGTGAATTGATTCCTCCACTTTTTCCACTCTAAAAGAATCCAGATGGATGCCAAACAATATAATGGTCCATTCAAAATTAGTAGTATATGGATGGCCCTTAAATCCTCTTTCTATAATCCTATCCCAACCTAGGGTCTTCCTTCATGCTAATAGCTAAAGAAAGGTTGAAGCTAGATATCTTTGTTCTAAATGTTGCTCCAACAACCTTCCATTTATCAATCATTAAGCTTAACTTCTAATTTATAACCTAGATTGACCCAAAAATTACCATCTCCATTCAAACCCCCTTGTCATATGTCTTGATCATGCTAAATAATTATCCTCCTTTTACTTAAATAGTTATTGGATCCTACCTTTTCCTACCTTGTTATCTCTAATGGTCATTCTAAATTTGATTTCCATCTTATAATGGATTTTGAAATTGCCTAATACTTTCCATTATCAATTGAATATGCTCCAACCCCTTTCTTTGAGTTTAATTCTAGATTATTGAATGGATTCTAAGGAATATAACTTAGGTACTTGCTACCAGGGGATCTAGCTTATGTACCTTCTACCAAGCGTTATCTGAGAGAAAAGTCGAAAGGAATCATGAATCTCCTAGAAAATATGATCTTGGACTAGGGGTCTATTGTCCAAGCATTATTTGATCTGATATATCTTAAGCATGGGCCCTATATATGGACATGATCCTCCTTAATAATGTTGTGGGAATATTTGACTTTCCAGATATTGCTCTAAATATTTTCCTCGCTTTTAACCCATGATCACCAAGTTTTTACTACGATGGATTTACTTGTGATTAGTAGATTCTTAATTCCTAGCCCACTTCTTGCTTTGACAGATGGACTTTGTCCCAAGCAACTTCAACCCATTTACATTCTCTATTAGGCCCACCCTACAGGAAGGATCTTTGGATTTAATAATCTTGGCCAATGTTACGAGCATAGAGAAAATATATAGAGACATGGAGCAAAGGACATATTTTATGAATGTGATTTTTCCTACCAAAGTAAGAGATTTCAAGGTCCAACTCACTAGCTTGATTTTAAGCTTAGAGAGGAGATCCTCCCAAGAAATATTTCTTTATGCATTTTCCAATAATAAATTCCTTAGGTATTTGGAAGGAAGTGAGCTCCTTTGAAATCTAAGAATTCAAGTAGTGTTCCTTTAGATTCTAAAAAAGGATTTGATATATACTTTGATTGATCAAAGGCCTGTGGCCAAACTAAAGGTGTTTAGAGTTGTTTTTGAAGCCTCACGCCTCCCTAACCATTGTGATTCCTAAGAGCATGGCATCAACAAATTAGAGATGGTATAGTGAATTTAAGTTAGGATGCAACTTAATACGTTTCATATTGTCTACTCCCAGTGAAAGCTTTATATTTCTACCCAATCCCTCGATAGCTATAATGAATATGAAGCATGATAAAGGGTCCTCTTTCTACATGCCTATAAAGGGATTAAAGTTTCAAAGGGAGTTCCTTTAACTAGAATGGAAAAGAAAGTTGAGGCAACTGAGATTTTCATCCAATATATCCATTCTTTGTAGAAGCCAAAGACCAGGAGAATTTTCTCAAGAAAAACCCAACTTCAATGATCATAAATCTTGACATGTCTAACTTGATTAACATCTCTGGGAATTTGTTTGATTTCAGTTAATGTATAGTTTCATGGGATACTATGATACCATTAAGATTTTTTCTCTCGCCCACATATCTATTTTGCTTGGGGGTGATTTTATTAGGATTTGATTGAAGTGATCTTGTAATTCCTTCTCTATGTCTTCATGCTTTTCTAGTGTAGTCCTTATAGTCATCCTAAGAGCCCTAATGTGATTATGATTTCTTTAGTTGATCATAAGTTATGGAATAACCTTGAATTTTTTTCCTCTTTGAGCCACCTACTCTAGGACTTCAAATTCCAAAGAGTCTCTTCATGTGTAGTCTAGAATCTCCAAAGCCTTAGGCCTCAAATTTTCCCTCTTGAATGATCATTGATTTAACCATTTCCATCTCCTTTTCCCATTGTTGTTGCACTTGTAATATGTTTCCAAAGACTTCCTTATCCCATTACTTAATATTCTATTTGAATTTTGTCAACTTTTGTTTGAATTGATACAATATGGATCCTTTATTGTATGCAACTTAAGTCCACCAAGCATCCAACTTGGACATGGAGTTGTGATGGAGTCTAGGTGCTCAAGCTATAATTTCTGGAATTTGAATGGCTTAGGTCTCAGGGCCGACTCACTATCCTACAATAAGTCGATAGGTTAGTGATTCAACCTTGAGAAGGGAAGGATTTTCATAAGAAGGGTGGATCTAACATGGAAAAAATATTAAAAAACAAGCAATCTAACTTGACAACAATCTAGTTACCCCACTCGTTTATTATTTCAATTGTGGCATCAATTACAGGTGTGAATATGCACCAATCTCAAAGTATCTATAGCTTTTTTGAACCTTAAAAATTTTGCACTCATTCTCCTTTGATCACCTTTCTTCCCATGCAAGGAAATCATCATGTTAAAATCACCTTCTAGTAGGTAGGGTTGCATTTAATATAATTCCCTAGGGTTTTTGGTGCTTCAAGGAAGGGAACCTTTAATAAGGGGTTGCAAGGGTCATAGGGATTAGTTACGTACCCTTGTTTTCAAGATTATAAGATAGCGGGTTAAGGTATAGTTCTCCATCTCTAGTCTATCCTTAAGGGAATTTTGAAGAGGATCTCAAAATAGGCCAAACATCCTACAAATCCATTCAATGCTATTACTACAACTTTACCATTCCACCAACACTTATTAGCTATAGTAGTCATGGTGCCCTTAGCACTCTTGGTTTCTTTATTAGAGCCATCACTCATTTTTCCCGCGATATGTTCTTTCTCATTAAACATTTCTCAAGAGGATCATTAAGATCCCATATGATTCATGAGAGAATCTTCATCTTAGATCTTGAGTTGGGAAGAAAAATATTTCTTTGGGAGTCTAACGGTTTTCCCTAAGTCAAGAGAAAATGGTACCACTTCCTCTAATTTTTAATTTGATGTCTTGTGCCCTCTTTTCTTCTCTTCCTCATTTTTTATCTTTGAAGTCTTCATTGGATTGGTGTGGACCCCAAATCCTCTTGTTCAGTTGTGCACCTGCATTACATTGACTATTTTTCTAGAGCTTTTAACTAGTTCTCTTTGAAGCTATTACAATCAAGGAGCTTGGAGATTAGTGAGAAATTTATTTCCGCACTTGGAAATAAGAGTTGAGATATCAAGTTCCAACAATTCCACCTGCATGTCCCTTGTCTTTTCCTCTTCCTCCGAGTGTTGTGAAATTTCTTCTTCTACCTCCATGTTTCAATCCCTACTATCATTTTCTTTATTGTTTGAAAAGGGTTCTTCTACGCCTATTTTCTACCTTGTCTTGTCTTCGATGGTTCCCTACCTAGCATTTTCCTTTGTGGTCTTACACTTAGATGATTCTCGTCTTGATTGTATTGCTTGGAAGCTATTGTTGTTTTCTACTGCTATTGTAGGCATTGAATTAGGGTTTTTCCTACCAAATTTCCTCTTACTAGGAACCTTTGCAAAACCCTCCTCATTTGCACTCCCTTTACCTTTATCTCTGCCTTGCTGCATTTAATAGGTAGTCTCATAATAGATGCATGTTCTCATGGCACTTGTAGCAATGGAATGGATTGTGTTCATAATCCAGAGTTTGAACCCACACTATGTATTGGTAGCTCATGCTTATTGATTATGGAAGGGTTCCTGAGACATTAATGAAAACATAGATCCTTGCATATGATGTGTATTGCCTTGACTTTGTGACCTCCAAGATTTTGACGAAGGAACCCAACATGTTCCCAATTGCTTCTATGGTTTCTTTCTCCCAAGTACATGTAGGAGAGAGTGCATTTAAATCTAAACTAGAGCCCTTTTTAGTTCTCTTTTTAAGACCAAACCTTTTCATCCAATACCTCAAATTCAACCTTATTGAGTTAAAGAAATAAGGGCCTTCCATAAAGATATAAATAAGGGCCCTCCACAAAGATATAAATAAGTGCCTTCCTCAAAGATATGTTACTAATCTTCAATGCAAACAACTATTGCTATGAAGAAAATCTTTGAACCAAGTTCTAAGTCAACTTGCCTTTTGGTTTTCCATTTGGAGTTCATTCAACCCATGACAACCTTCTTAGAGAGCCAAATGCCCATAAATTTTCTAATGATTGTGTGATTCTTCATGTATTGAATGCAATTACCAATATTGAGAGAAGTGACTCCATACTTCGGGTCATTGAGCCAAGAGGCTCATTCTACACCCCAATATGATGTGTAAGGATGTTCGTCCGTCATCAAAGTTGAAATTTTACTCATATCTGCCAAAATAAAAAATTTAAAAAATATAAAAATAAAAATGAACAAATAACTATAGAAAAATTAAATAATAAAACATTTAAATAATGTCGGCTCATAAAAAAATTGCAAGTGAAGAAATTGGATCTCTCTTGATTCATGATAGATCCATATTTAAGATGGATCTATGCTAGTTCTTAGTTTTTGCCAAACATCCATTTTACATCTGGTCAACTTACTTTCTTTTAACTTGTTCAAAGTGATTCGAATCCTTCCATCCATATTGTCTTTCCTTGTCCCACCCATTTGTGCAAAAAAAAAGATTAAATTGCTCTTTACACCATGACCACATTCTTGAAAAATGGTAAAGGCTATATTGGGTTGTTGCGACCTTACTTTTCATTTTTTTAACATTATAATATTTAAATATTGTTTTATTTAATAAAATAATATAAAACGTTAAAAAAATTCTCTTACAAACATGTAATTTCTTTACATCCAATGAATTCTTTTTATAATTGAAACATGTGATTTGTCTTTATGGAAAGTCAAAACTTCACAATTCCGTCATCCTTATTGGTTAAATTTGTTATTATCTAAATGTTAAAATAGAGTCAATCTCTTGGGATTCTTTAATAATTAAAATAAAATAAAGTTATTACGCCATTGAAAATCTAATCTGAATTAATGGAAAAAACTGGCACTAAAATGCGCGAATTATTATTTTATTTTTCCTTCAATTCCTCGGTATTTTCCTTTTTTTTTTTATGATTATAGCTTTCCAAGATAGTTGAGACAAATAGCCGTTGGATTGGAAGTACTAAATTGGATCATTTCTGCATTTCATTTTCGGTGATTCACATCTTTCCCTAATCAGTGAGAGAGCGCCATTTGGACATAGGTTTGTACTCTTTGGCTCTATTTGGAATTCTGCGCTTGAATGGGTGTAATTAGAAGCTTCGCTCTTTTGATTTAATTAGAACCATCATCTGATTTTCATTCTGTAACGTATGGTTTAATCAGTCTGATGCTAGAGAAGTTTTGAGGAAAATTCTGGCATCAAATAAGCCCACTGTAAGAGTGTTCTTGCGCTATTTTAAATCTGCTTTCACATCTGTTGAAGTCTGAAATAGCTAAATTCTGGACTGACAAATTCTAGAAACCTTGAAACCAACATGTTTGCCAAGGTAAAGGTAATTGGCTTGTAAATTTTATGTGGATCTGCTGTGTTCCCTGTGATATATGAAACATAGACATTAATATGTTTATGAGTGCAGGAACAACCCCGCTTGAACAGGAACAGACATATTGTTTCAAAGCCACCTGCAGCTGCAAACATACAGATTGTTTCAAAGCCACCTGCAGCAGCAAACAGACAGATTGTTTCAAAGCCACCTTCAGCAGCAAACATACAGATTGTTTCAAAGTCACCTGCAGCAGCAAACAGACAGATTGTTTCAAAGCCACCTGCAGCAGCAAACAGGCAAATTGTTTCAAAGCCACCTGCAGCAGCAAACAGACAGATTGTTTCAAAGCCACCTGCAGCAGCAAACAGGCAGATTGTTTCAAAGCCACCTGCAGCAACAAAGGGTAAATGGATACCTTGAAACTTACAATATTAATAAGTGCTAGATTAGGTTAGACCAGACTTCGCTGGGGTGTTGGCTGAGAAGTATTCATGCAAATTGACAGGTCCTGCAATGGCAGCACCCAACCAGAATGCATTATTAACCAACAAGTACAACAACAATAGGAGGCCCTTAGTAGACATTGGCAATCTAGTGGGAGCTTTGAACGCCCAATGCAATATCAGCAAAAATGGTGCCAGGAAGTATGTGTTTTGATGTTATGAACTTGTTTATTACTTATATGAGGTCATATATAATAAATCAATCCCTTGTTACAAGAATAGGAGGGCCTTCGGAGACATTGGCAATCTCGTGGAAGATCTGGACGCTAAATGCATTATCAGCAAAGTTTGGGTTAGAAAGTATGTTGTTTGATGTTATTAACTTATATCTTCTGTTGGGTTCTTGTTTTGGGGATTTTGCTCTGTTTGGTGCTCTCTGCCATAAACATCCTATCCTAAACTTGTGGACTGCCGACTGTTTCAGGAGGCCTAGAACAAACTTTGGGGTCAATGCTAACAAGGGAGCCAGTTCTAGCACTCAGGTAAGTTTAATAAGAGACAGTTAAACAACCTGAAAGATTGTTTTCTAGTAGTAATGTCAAACAGAGCCCAGGGTTTTCTAAATGACAACCTTCAGAGGAATTGAAATAGCAACCTCTGTGGTGATCGACTTTTTTTTCTTGTTCTTCGTGCCTACTATTGTATTTTTCAGAACGTCTAGTTTGTTGCTTTTCTTTCTATTTCAGGGGATCTCATTCAATTATCTATTTTCTGTGAGCCCAAGCAGGGGATCTCACTCTGTTAATCTTTTCGTTTTGATTCCAGCAATTCCAGGGACAGGGTATTGTTGTCAGGGGAGAACAAAAAGCATGGGGCGGGATAGTCTGGGGAAACAAACAGAACTGTGCTATTAAAATGAATGCTCAACACGCCACTGCTACTCAAAGGGGTACTGCGATTTCAATCAGTGATAGCATAGATTCAAGTGTACAAGATGGGGGAGTAAAAGCACCTAGCCAGCTGAAAGCAAGGAAACAAACAGTACGAACAGTGACTGCAACACTAACAGCTCGAAGCGAGGTCTGTCTTATTGCTTTAAGTTCTATTAATTCACTCATACAATTTTTTTGGTTAGCACTGGTTCGTATCTAAATAGCTTACCCATATCCACTCCGAATTACTAGCGGGTTTTATATACTCAAGATGCCTTTGTGTTTATTTATTATGTAAGTGGGATGAATTAATTAATAGATTTGATAAGGGCATTTCAGGATTCATTGAGGGACGTCCTTGAGGTTCCTCCTAGCATTGATGATGGAGACAGAGATAACCCACTGGCAGTTGTTGAATATGTTGAAGATATATACCACTTCTACCGGAAGATTGAGGTATGTCGCAATGCCAATGATTACATTTTTTTTTATGAATGTGAAGGTAAAATTTATTTTCTCTTACAAAAAAATTGGGGACCTGTATGTCCAGGTCAGGAGCTGTGTACCTCCAGATTATATGACAAGGCAGCTTGAAATCAAGGACTCCATGAGGGGAGTTATAATTGATTGGTTAATAGAGGTACATACTACAGATTTGTTCCTATGCTGGTTCTATTTGCTGTCATGCTTAGATCTAGAAGAGGGTTATATGGACTATTTCTTAGAGTTGACTTCCAAATTTTACAGGTTCATCGGACATTTCTTCTAATGCCAGAGACATTGTATCTCACTGTAAACATCATCGATAGATACCTCTCTATTCAGAGTGTTACAAGGAATGAATTACAATTAGTGGGTATCACTGCAATGTTTATTGCTTCCAAATATGAAGAAATCTCTCCTCCAAAGGTACGATGACTTTCTCTCATCTATGAGAATGGATAAAAGGAAATCTTTAGTGTATATAGCTAGTTTATACAAGCGATGATTGGCTCCTGAAAATTATGTGCACACTTCCACATACACTCAGTTAATAGGGTGAACAGCAATCTCTGCTCCAGAGAAGATTACCCTTAGTCCTGACACCAGCACAAAGAATATTACATGATGGCTTACAGATTATTGACATAAGAACAACTGGCTCATTCTTGGCTACAGATCAGCGATTTAGTCTACATCACAAAAGACGCATACACATCAAAACAGATAGTGAATATGGTAATTAGCTAGAACTGATATTTGTTTCTTTCGTTCTCCGAAGATGCAGTTTGACTGATAAATTGATAATACTACTTGGCAGGAGCATACAATATTAAATCGACTGAAATTTAAGCTTACGGTTCCCACTCCATATGTATTCCTTGTCAGGTTTCTTAAGGCAGCTGGTCCAGACAAAGTGGTAAAGATCTGAACCCTGCCACTTTTTTAATATTGAAAGAATAATTCCCTGATGTAATGATCACATCTCTGTTAAGATTGCCTCCAGATAGATATCTAGCATTATTCTTTGGTTTAGATGTCTTTTCTTCTTTGTATTCCTACTAATCCTCTGCTGTACTGATAAGACTTAAAATCATTTATCAATGCTTCAGATGAAAAATCTGGCATTCTTCTTGGTTGACCTGTGTTTGCTTCATTACAAAATGATCAAATACAGTCCATCAATGCTTGCTGCTGCTGCTGTCTACACTGCTCAATGCACTTTGAAGAAGCATCCATATTGGAATAAAACACTTATCCTTCACACTGGCTACTCGGAAGCGCACCTCAAGTAAGTCTTCTAGTTTTTAAAGCATCATGCTTCTAGTGAGTTTATTGTTCTAAAGTTTCCTACTCTTAGACATCTTAGATTTCCTCATCAGTTACAGGGAGGCAAACTGTATATTATAACAACTAAAACATTCATAAGTTGCAGCAAAAAGTTAAAAACTTGGTGCATTGATCAGCTATGTTTTGGCATTAATCTACTCATAACCTGTTCGAATTGTATCTAATTCTAGACAATGTAATGAGATAATAACATTAATTTGACTTCCTCCAGGGAATGCGCACACTTAATGGCTGATTTGCACCTGAAGGCAGAAGGAAGTAACCTCAAAAGTGTTTATAAGAAGTATTCATATCCAATTTTTGGCTCTGTTGCTTTTTTAAGCCCTGCCAAGATACCTGCGGGAACAGTTGCAGCTCCAGCAATTGATAAATGTGCACACCAGATTTACTTGAGGAACCTTCTTTGAAGGTTGCGCATTCTTCCGATCGGTCGAAAACCTATCTCTGGTGGTGCCGCTAAGAGAATGTTTTCGGTTGTGTGTATGTAAAATTGTAGATAGCCCTTGAACAAGGCATGTAAATTTATGGTTGATTATTTTTCATACATTGAGATTCTCATTATATTCTGAAAAATTAGCTTTCATTAGCAAGATAAATGCTAGATGCTCTGAACGGCCCTTTTTGAACTGGCATAGACTGCTAACATTCCCCGGGTTCTTAATTTCTAGGCGATATATATCGCCGTAACTTTGGATTTGTAAAGCATATAGGGGATCATTAGCTTTATGTAATCATATTTTTCAAGTATGATTCTTCACTCGACAATCTTTGTTGATGGATACTTTGGTTCATAACATATCTGTAAGTGAATATGGAAGCCAATAGGCCTGTAGTTCAAATTTAATTTTGCCAGTCTCTAAAATTAAATAGGCCTCTGTTTTAACCTGTCAATGCATCCTGGTAAATGATGTGATTTTTCAGAGACCAAGAAGCATGAATGAAATTCAAATGTGACTTTTTCAGAAAAGAGCCTGGTAACTGTACTGTAGATAATAATGTTGATCATAAGATTGGGCTCAACCCTAGTTAGATAACACTCTTGATCATAAGATTGGACCCGGGGTATTATGCTATGCACCTACTGTTCCACTGGTCTTTTCGTTTATTGATAGATAACTTTTGTTTTGTTTTGTCTTCTAATTGATACGACTCTATTTCCTTCTTGTCAAATTAATTGACTGGACACCTTGTTCTTCATAATTGCATTATACCCAACTGTGATATTCCTATGCTGTAGAAATGATTTGTACCAACTGTGATATTACTGTGCTGTAGAAATGATTTGTTATGCAAACCTCTTATAAGTCTCCAAGTATCGAAGACATTGCTGGTAATCCATGTGAATTTTCAAACACCAAGGAGGATGAATGGAATAATATTTTTATTTCAGTTTAACTTTTTACAGGAGCCTGGTAAATGTTCCTTTAAAGCAAGGCCCAAGCCTATTCTAAATAGTACTCTTAATCATAAGATTTGCCTCAGGCCCTTATCTACCCTTGATCATAAGGTTGGTTCCAGTGCGTTACTTTTATTGACAAGATGCATTTTTTTTAAATAGATGGTCTATTTTTCCTTATTCGTGCAAATATAATAGGACTGCTCTTCTTTATTGGATTATATCTAAACGTGATATTGTAGAAATATCTGCTATGAGATAATCTCATTGAATATCTATTTTTTTAGTGGTAGGAGACCAGTGAATATGAATAAGAGCTAAGGATGGATGGACTATGAATGTGATTTAATGAGTAGGATTGCAATATAATTAGTTAAAGGATATTTGAAATGAAGCTTGTTACAAAATAATGGTTTATGATTTATGGTTCATAGGGAAAGAATACATAAATCAATTTCTAATGAATAGTATTATGCATATTTTTAGGATTATATGATATATTTAAGATGATATGATTTGACATTAGCATTTCTGAAATCAGAAATAGAATGAATACATATAAAAATTTGGTGTTAAGAATGTCAAAATTAAATGTAATTATTTTATGGAGATTGAAAAGGTTTTAGAGAACCAGTAAAATAAGAAATAAATAAATATACTCTGTTGTAATCTATAAAATATCTGCATCTTAGCATAATGGAATGTTTCCTTGAAAGAAAGATAAAATTGTAACCATGCTTATGCTTAGTCATTTGATTAATTAACTCAAATTAAATGTATATATACAATATTCTTGATGTTAGCAGCAGGAGACCACCTTATAACCTCTCATTGTCCATCCAAAAGCAAGAAACGTATTCAAGTCCAGCAATAGTAGGGATGCCAATTCCCATAGCAAATAAAATAAATTGCTTCAGCACTTCCAGAAGGATCCAGAGGCCTTTCCTCTAGGCCTTTCCTCTACTGCCATTGCCCACAAAGTAATAATATAACATATGGAAATATTAACTTTGCTGCTAGTTAGTTTTTTTTTTTTTTTTTTTTTTTTTTTTTTTTTTTTTTTTTTGTTAAAACCACAAATATAAGTATGATTCAATGACTTTAATATAATTTGGGGATTTTTCTCTATGAATTGAAGAATGTCTTTATAATTTCACACATATATCAATAAATCTTTCTACAATGGAATAAGGAATATGAAATGGAAAAAACAATGAGACTTATCAAGAGATTGGATCATATCACCAAAACCTTTATGTCTGAATTCAACACGAGGATGCATAACCATTAGAAACCACCTCACAACTTTGAAGGGTTAGTTTGGATCTCTTAATTAGACAATATGGAGAAAAATGGAAAGCAAATGAAACAAGAGATATGGAAAAAAATCTCGAGTATTAATACATTAAAAAATCCAATGATAATAAGATAATAGAATCATTAGTCTTAAATAGAACAAAGATGCATTTATCACAAAGACAACATCCAAAAAGGAAAACTAATCATGTTAGAAAAATATATGAGATGTGTCTTTACAAACTAGATCTTACTAGTATACAAGTCATAAAGAAAATAATGACAAAGGGAATCAAAAGGATAAGTAACTAAACACTTATCACATTCAACACTTAGAGATTTTAGTAATAAAAGCCTAGCAAGGAAACGTTTGAGTAGAGAGATAGAGATAATAAGAAGGTTGAATGAGACTATATTTATCTTCATTACACACATTGCTTCATAAGATGAAAAATGATAAACATATAAAATAAAAAGAGAAAGGGAATCATATGGAGGGGAGTTAATATGGTTATCTTTCTTATAGACATTGATTTATAACATGAAAAATAGCATATATGTACCAAATAAATAAATATATGTACTAAAATCCAAATTGTAAAACCGTTCATCCTCCACATTACTAAAACCCAATTTGTAAAACCCTTCATCCTCCACATTACTAAAACCCAGATTGTAAAACCCTTCATCCCCCACATTACTAAAACCCAATTTGTAAAACCATTCATCCTCCACATTACTAATATAGGTTCTTTGTAAAAGCCTTCATCCTCCACATTACTAGTTTAGATTCTACAAATAAATCTCAGTATATATATCTATGCTTATAATATTATATAATTTATTATCATATTATTATATTATTAGTAGGCGGTTATATAATTTATGTAGACTATTATATAAAGGCAATGTTGTCCTGGGTTGCTTTCTTTATTTATGCAGACAATATTGTATTTTTTGACCAGTTCCCTAGTAGAAAGAAGAGAGAAAACAATTGGTTGTTGCTTGTCAAGGGTTAGAAGAGCACCAAAGTTGATTAAAAAAAATCCAATGTTCACTATTGCAACAACAAATTATTTCACCGTTGTGGAAAATTGTTGGTTAATCATTGTGGTAACTCATTGGTTAACCATTGCGACAACAACTCATTGGTTAACCATTCCGACAACTCGCTAGTTAACCATTGCGTCAAGTCATTGGTTAACCATTTTGGAAACTTGCTGGTTAACCATTTTGGAATCTCGTTGGTTACCAATTGTGGCAACTTGCTTCTCAATTGCTGTGGAAACTCGCTTGTCAACCATTGTGGAAACTCGCTCGTTAACCCTTGCGAAAAATCGTTGGTTAAATATTGTGGCAACTCGATGTTTGACTGTTGAGGAAGATCATTGGTTTACCATTGTGGCAACACGTTGGTTCAACTTTGCAGCAAGTCATTGGTTTATAGTTCTAGAAACTCCTTGGGTAACTGTTGCAACACATTCTGGGTTACTGTTGTAGCAACTCGTTGGGTCAAAAAATGGTAAATAAATTCAAATGGGAAACAATCATTTCTCTTCCAGTGCAAGACCCTAAAGAAAATATTAAATTTTCTAGGAAGGATTTAGATTGGTCTGAAGTACATGGAAAACACATGGATATTGATCACATTGCAAAAATACCTTCAAATGAATTGGAGACTTTGTTAGAGGAGAGGAAATGAACTGATATGCTCCATGTTCTTTCGCCCGGGTACAAAATAAACACCTAGGCTCAAGCCCTACTACTTCCTTGTGATATGAAGTGTAAGGCTTTTAGAGATGCATTGTTTAGATGTTGGTATAAATAGTGGTCGACCATTTTTCATGGATTCATATGTATTGACTTATCAAACATTTTTATGTAGTTATGATTGTTAATATGGCCTCAACGACAAAAGAGGACAAAATGAAGTGAAGCGAAGATCCTCATTTGTGAAAAAGAGGGGCTGCCAATGCCATTTCATTGTAAAAGTTATCGTTCAAACCCTTAGATAACGATAATAACATATATGAGATTGTAGATAGCTAAGGATGGCCTTTTCATGGCCAACATGACACTTCGGGTCATGCTAGGTCCCTGCATCAACTAAAGTTATCAAGGGACATGGTTTCCTATGGAAGTGCGGATTGACTCGGTTTGCAAAAAGCATGTTAAAAAATTTGTTAACATGGATGCCACAACTCGAGAGAGGGAATTTTTATGTGTAGGAAATGTGCTGTTAACATCTATAATCGTCTAATGAAAGGAAAGTATCCATTGCATAAGAAGGATGAAATGAGTGTGAACCTTTGGTATAGAAAAAAACCAAGATGATTTTTTCTTTTATCAAAAGCCCAATGGCGAAGAGATCCCTTTTATAGTTGAAATCCAAACGAAGTGGATGTTGGAGACCATGGTGAAGCTATTGAATAACAACCTAATAGACATGGATTCAACATTCAATACAAATAAATATAGGGTGAGTGTATTAATAATTATTGATCTAGTATAATAGTTTGATTAGTAATGATTTATAATGATTAATGAGATGAAGTTGACTTCATATGTTTTTGAATGTGATAGTATCAGTTGTACACACTCGAGGTGTTTTATGAGCAAAAAGTGGGGTGCCAATTGCATGAGTGGTGGAATCATGTAATACATCACCTAACATTTCACTATGGTTGGAGCACCTCATGAATAGGTGTTACCAAGTTGATCATGGTTGGAAAGTTAATGCCTTCATGGTTGATGATGCATTGACTAAAATCGGTGCTTTAAGGTAACTTCAATCTTCTTATTTTATAGTACAACTTATATTTATTACAAAAATAACATGCTTGAAATAAATTGAATGTGGCAGGAGAATCACAAGGTGCAATGTTATCTTGTATGTTTGGCACGTATGTCGAGCATGGATAAAAAATGTGAATCGATTGGCCAATAGTCAAAAAATAACAAAAGAGATGTTTAGCGATTTGGGTTTCTTTATGAATTATTGTTCCAATGATGAAGTGAGCAATGCAATTAATGTTTTCTTCAACAAATTTCCTAATGAGGAGAAGTTCCTAGACTATTTTCACAAGAATTGGGTTGCTGGTGACAATATTTGTAAATTGACAAACTATTTCTTACATTTCTCTTTTTGGTTTTCATACGAATGAAATATCTTCATTAACCCAACTTTTCTACAATTAGAGATATGGGCAAAAGGTTGTCTGGAGTTTCCCCATTAAAATCAAGAGACAAACAATGTTGTGGAGTCATATCACTGTTACCTAAAGAAAAAAATTCTATATGATAGAAGAAAGAAATGTGCTCATAGGATGGATTGGTTGATATATGTTCTTCTAACAAATGTTGAACCCTATTATCGATTTAAGAAAATTATAAAAAAAAAGGATTTTAAAATAATTATAGGAAAGAGAAATAGTTTGAATCATTAATTGAAAAAGAAAGAAGAATTCCAGATAGTGATTGCATTCCTCATGAGCAAATGTCTCATGTTTTTTGGGTACAGAGTCAATCTAAACCTAATAAGCAATATCTTGTCACTTGTCATCGCGCACATTTATTAACTTGTAATTGCCCATGGTCTATTCATGGCAACATTTGCAAGCATGCCATAAAGGTGGGATGGTTGTCTTCTCGTTTAATGGCTTCAAACCAATTACTAAATCATCAAATAATAATTGATTCATACAATGACCCTACTAAGATAAATATAGAGGGAATATCAGATCTTGGTGAAGATGCAAACACATTCTCCATGGATAGTCACAATGTTGATGTAAATGTTGAAGGACTTCATTTGGCCAAAGAGGGGTTATTTGGCTACACAGACCTGGTTTGAAACAATTCTCCTGCAACTTTGACCAAGATTGAACAGTCAATTGCTTTGGTTAAAAAAATGTTGGATGACACCAACAATCTTCATATTATGGATTATGAATTCAAGTGTCGGTTGAGTTCTTTTGAGTCATCTTTGAAGAGAAAGAAGAGTTTCCTGAGGCCCAAAAAGAGAAGAAAAACAAGAAAACAAAATTCAAGATTGGAAATTGACTTGAATATTGCTACAAATGAAGATGAAACATTTGAGTTTGAACAACCCAACAAGAGAGGTTTCCCTCACTCTAATAATGCATTGTTTTCCAAGTTTGTTGTGAGACATTTTTTTTCAATTTGATTTTAATATTTATTAGTGTATTACATGTATTTAATGTATTATTGTTTTGTTGAATATGTTCATGCATGTTTGATAGGTGGTGAGGATATGTTTGTTGATTTGGGAAATTTGTCTGAATTGTCATTTAAGGCCAGTAAATAACTCCATGCATTTACACTCAGTTTTTCAATACATCAATGTTGTGGAAGATAGCTTTCATGGGGTTGTTCCATACATGCATTATGCTTGCATACATTGGTGTCTAATCATGAATATGATATATAAATTGGAATTAAAACAATGGAAATGTAAGAACATTTGTAGCAGAAATCCAACGAAATCATAACAAAACATGTAAACACAATTTTACTAGTTTTTTTTATAAATTCTTAATGCTAATGGTGATATATTATTGGAAAATAATATATGTTACAACATCAAAGATTATGTGTTTGCTAACTATGAATTGTCAAACTAGTGGAAATGAGTGTCAGTAATGGTGAGCTAGTGTGTCAGCGATGGTGAGCCAATGTTTCAACAACGGTGATCCAATGTGTCAGTAATGGTGAGTGGGAGAGTGTCAACAACAGTGAAAGAGTGAATATCAACAAGGATACATGGGTCACTCTAAATTTGAGGATGAAGGCAGATTTTCATGAATATTTCTGATATAATAATCACTATGTCCTGCTTAACCAGGATGAAGATACCCTCTTGTTTCCATAATAACATTCCAACATTCAAACTCTTGTTTTTTTCTCAAGGTATAGAAATTTTTATATATCCTTTTTGGCGCCAAATCATTGGATAGTGAAGTCTAAGACCGATCCAGTTATTCCCACACTGTTCCATGGAAATAATATATTGAGCAACCCTTGTTAAGGCTATCTTTAAGTTTAGGCAGTTAAATGGATCTTTATTTCAAGTTTGTTTTCCCGAGGAATCCCACTTTTCAGATTTACTATCCAACTTTGTTCTTTTCTCCTTTGGAACATGTATATACGCATCACATCCAAATACCCTCAGATGTGAAAGAGAAGGTTTCTTACCAGTCCATACCTCCTGTGGAGTTTTATCCTCCAACGCTGATGAAGGTGATCTATTGACCAATTAACATGCAGTGTCCACGCCTCTACCCAGAATTCTTGTCCTAACTCGACACCACTGAGCATGCTTCTTTCCCTTTCCATCAACATCTTGTTCATTATTTCTGCAACTCCATTTTTCTCAGGTGTGTATGGCTTAGTCTTCTACTGTGCTATACCACACTTCTTATCAGTCCTCAACACCTTTATCTTCTTCTCTATCTGGTTTTCCACTAGAGCCTTAAATTATTTAAACCTGTCAAAGACTTCATATTTATTTTTGAGGAAATATATCCATGTATTTTCTGAGAAGTCATCTATAAATGATACATTTTACACAGTTTTACACAGACTTACCCACTGATGGAACTGAAACAAGTCCAAACACATCACTATGCACAAGCTCTAATATTTGTTTCACCCTCTGACCACCAGAGGAGAAACTCACCCGATTTTGCTTCCCATATACAAACTTTTCACAGAAATCAAAATCTAGAGAGCTATTAGACATACCTTTATCATGAAGTATTCGAAGGCCCTTCTCTCTAATGCAGCCTAAGCCACACATACCCACAGTGTGCATATCAAATGCATGTCATATACATGTCCCAGGAATTTCAATTTCCTACTTAGGGAAAATTCTCTTAAATCAAAGTTTAATGCCCTTTCAATAAACCCTATGTAGAAACACTTCATTTAACTATCCAAAGTCTAAGCCTTCATAAACCTTTGATTGGAACCTTATAAAAACTCTTCCATGATCTTTGGTTAATTCTTATTATCCGTGCATATTAATAATACCCTTTAACTTTGGTTTCAATATAACCCAACATTAACCGTAATACATTTATTCTGCTCTATTTCTATTATAACTCTTGTATAATAGAAATTACACATAAACCATTGAATCCTTCATTAACTTACCATTCTGCTGATTCACATGACTTTACACCTTTACCGATGCCCAACCTGCACTTCAAATCTCCACCGTTAATTCTCTTTTCTCCATCTAAGGGTGATCGCGCCATATTGCACAATTACATGCACGATCAATATCAGATCCAGAGCGTGTGAGATAAGTGATTTTTCCTTTCCATCGTGTGCTATGTGTCAACCCCTCAAGTTAATCGTGTGAAATGGTAGAATACCATTTACCATTTTTTAAGCACGCGAGATACTACTTACTACTTCTGAATACTACTTCGCATCCGTTAACACGTGGCTTAATCTAATCTCCTCATTTTCTTGACTTTATTATGCGCGACCTAAACCTAGCCATCTATCTCCTTCAATCTCGCTCGTTGATCTGACTGATCCACTGATTGTGCTTTGCTGCTAAGTTTTTTTGCATCTTGTCTTCACTATGTAATAGTCTTCTCGGCTTCTCTCTCTGTGTATTGATCCTCGCCTTACAGTCTTCAATTGTTCTAATCCCAATCTCCAACTCTGTGTATTTCTCACTTTGCTCCTTTGTCTTGGATATTTTGTGCATGATTTCCTCCTCAGCTTACTTCTGCACACTCTTAACCACTGTTTCTCCTGAGCTTCGGCTTGATTCTTCAATTGATTTCACTACAATTTGACCTTTGTAATACTTTTTTGTGCTAGGTTTTTTTCTTGTTCTTCTCTGTGTTATGCTTGAACTCCACCTGCATACACATACTAGATGGAAATAACCTAATTCTCTTACAATTTACAATTAATATTCAAGTCACACCACATAAACTCAGGAATTGAGTTATCTATATTAATAAACAAATATTTACAAAAAAGAATTCCTTTCTGGCCTGATCTTCAACATCAACGACCTTTTCCTTTCCTACTTGTAGGCTTATATTCAAACCCTATGTAATCTCTGAACTCTAATTCCCTAACTTGCTAACTCTCTAACTGACTCTCTCTATGCCTTTTAGGATTACATTTATACAAAAGGTTATGTAACCCATTTCTTGGTTTAGATCCATAACCTTCTCAATTAAAATCCTAAAATTTATTCTTTCTCCCTAAGGATCCTCTCTAATCCACAAAATCATCAACTAATTCCTAATCTAAGCTTTATCAATCCCTATGAACTCTCAACTGCCCTAATTCTCTCATGTTCTCCAAAATTCGAGAGCAATTACAAAATCCTCCCAATATTTAATTTATTCCTATTCCAAATCACCCAAAACATTAATAATTACATTAATTTGATACATAGGAATCTAACTTCATTGAAAACACAAGACCCCTTAAGTTAACTAGAATATAATGAAATTGCTAAGCTGGATGATCCTACATCAGACTCCCAACATTAAAGTAATCATGATCTCCAGATCATGTGCTCCCAACCTTTGTCCTCCTGGATCCCATACTTTGTTTTGTAATTTGTCTTTGGTTGTTGTTGTTCTCTAGGTCTCCACACTTTATGTTGCTTTTCCCCACTATCTATGCTTTCATAGTCTATTGTTGTCTTTCTCTTGTTGTTGCTTGGACTTCTTACTGTTGTTTTCTTCTGAGGCACCTTGATCATCAATCTTGTTATTCTTTCAATCTCTATGTCCAATTTATGTTCTTACTGATAATTACTTTGACATTTGTTGTTGTACTCTATCCACTCATCTTCAAACAACTGTTTATTATCTTCTCTTTGAAGTTGTTGGATTCTTACTACCACTGTTTCATCCTTACCCTCTTGTGGCTTTCCAAATAACCTCTGTTCAATCTTTGTAAATTTACTTTCATAAAATAAATTGTCTTCCAATTCCATTTGTACTTGATTCCTCTCAAATACACCACTATGTCATTTGTCGATTCCACTATATTTCCCTTCCTCTTCCTTGATAACCCTCAGTAATTTTCCTTCACTTCCTCGATTGATTCTGATAGTCATTTAACTTCTTCAAGCAGGGTATCTTCATGCTTTTCATTTCCCTCATCAATATGTCTGTCCTGGCAACTTCCAATCTTCTTCAGTTCTAAAACTGATTCTTCAACTTGAAACATGTATGTCTCATCTTCATCAAATCATGTAATCATAAAACAATTATCATAATTAAAAATATAAGGTCTCATTACCTTTTCCTTCTCGGACAACATCTCAGTATGATGATCTGAGTTTTCCTCCAATTCCTTTGTCAACACATCAGTATGTTGATTTAAACTCTCCTCCATATCATCTATTCCAATGACAGCTCTCTGCTCTGGTTCACAATAATGAACTCCTTCCTCTATAATGTGAATTTGTTGAACTTTCATTACCATCCCCTTTTCCTATTATTGTCATTCATGACAATTTCTTTGTTTTCCTTTTTCAGCAATTTATCCTGAGTATATATCTTCTGCTTTTCCAACTTTCTTCTTTGTAAGTCTAATTTTCTATATAAGTCAATAATTTCAATTGGAATAGAATTTGGAAATTTTTTACACAATTTTCCATACCTTCACTTGTTATTGACCAATCATCAGATGTTCTTTCTCCCTTTGCTAAATATTTTGCATAGGATTCTTCTTTCTTAACATCTTTCAGTAGATGTCCTTCTTCTTCAATACATTTTGCCTTGCTATCTCTCTGTAAACCTTCCTCAAGAGCTATCCTTGCCCCATCATCTGCATTAGTATTCTCCAGCATTTGTTCTTCATCAATAACATTAATCAAATTCATTAGATTACCTCTTTGAGACAATATTCCTTCATTCTTCATCAGAATAAGATCCCCATCTTCCATCTCTATGACAGCTTCAAATGAATTTCTTCTCTCATTAAGTAACTCATCCATCTACTCTTTCTGTTGTAACCAGTCAAATTCTTTCTCTTCTAAGAAATTTTCTTTGTCACATTTTACTTCAAGATCTTCATCCATATTGAAGACATCTTCAAAAGGTTACTTTTCTCCTGTAATACCTACAATCATACACAAATTATCAGTTTTAAAAACATAAGACCTTGTGGTCTCACTTGATGCTTCAGTCATCATATCTCCTTGTTGTTCTGAATCCTTCATATAAGTTAGCTCCTTTGTAGATTTCTCCTGTCTCTTCATTACTTTCATAAATTAATGGACCATATTTGGGTTCACATACATACTCATTTAATCTGAGTAACTCTTCCTTCAATTGAGCATTCACTCTTTGCTCCCATTTTACTTGCAATCTATGCCATTTTATTCTCCTTTTCATGATCCATCCATGCCTCTGGTCTTCCTTATTCATCTGCAACATCTCCATCAACAACTCAAGATGGAAATTTATCTCAGCTTTCTCTCTTCTGTAATGACCTTCAGTAGTCATCCTTTCCTGTTTTGTGAACTTTTGTTTGTTCAATTGTGAACTGCACCTACACTTCCCTTTTTAGAAAGTCTGTGTACCTGCCCTTCATCAAGCTTTTCTCCTTAAACATGATCTATGGTTATCTACCTCTGGAACCATCTCATTGTCAAGCACCTCTTGGCTCATCCACCCTTTTCCTTCATCTTGTAGCCTTCTTTTGAACCTTCCATATGACTTCCCATAGCCACCTTCTCTTTTGTGTGAGCTTCTACACCTGCAATCAATCAACTTCCTTCTGAGTTGATCTTCTCACTAAGATTCTCCTTTGTCTATTTTCCAAGTCCTCTTTTCCTTAGGACTTGCACTGAGCACTCTTGCTTTCTCTCAGGTTGCTATGCTCACTTCTCTTAAGGACTCCTCTGGCCCTATCTCCTCCAAGCCTCAGCTGGAATAAGGTTATGCTACAATCTTTAAGAACTTCCAAAAGTTCTTCCTACAGTTTTACTGCAGTAGTCTTTTGCCAAGGTTTTCCATTCATTCAACTGTTGCAAACTTTCATACCTTTGTAATAAATTTATGTCTCAGATGGTTGTCTCCTGCAAACATGCAACTTTTGCACCCCTTGATCTGTTTCAATCTATAAAATATCATTAATTAATCAAAACTTATGCATTCCTTCTTCCCAAAATCACCTATCTTTAGGATCCCCTTATTTGCTGGTATTTACCATTCTTGTGAATCTGATTCTGCAGTTCTGTCTTTGATCTTCATGCTTCCACTATGTATTCTTTCAACATACAGCTGCTGCCACAACAATCAATCCTGAACAGAGCTTCTCCATATCTCGAACAAGACTTTAATCCACTTCAATTTGGATCTCCTTCCTAGAATGATCAGAATGTGTCCTTGTCTTTGAACAGTGCTCTAAATCTGAACCTTAACAAATTAGAATTTACACATAACTTTATTTTCTTTCTAAGCATTTATTTCACCAACAATATCCAATCATAACACAGTTCATAATTCTGCGTTAATGATTTGAATTTTCACCAATACAATACCTTGCAAACATAACATGTCATCTCTTCCTCCTGCAATATGCATAAATACAATATAAAGATCACTTCAAACTTCCTCAAAAGTTCCCTTCCAAGTAGAAAACAATATTCCTTTGTCATCACAACCTACCACCTGTGATCAATCTTCATCATGCTTATTCTTCCTTCTATTGGATAAAACCTGCTTTACTATGATCATCCTTGCTGCAACTCACTTAATTTACTGTTGGAACTATCAATCTCTGTCTAACTGAGGAAAACAATTTATGTGTTTGTTACTTAATTTCAAAGAGCGTTTGCTCTGATACCAAATGATGCAACATAAAATGCACATATCCACAGTATGCATATCAAATGCATGTCATATACATGTCCAAGGAATTTCAATTTCCTACTTAGGGAAAATTCTCTTAAATCAAGGTTTAATGCCCTTTCAATAAACCCTATGCGGAAGCACTTCATTTAACTATCCAAAGTCTAAGCCTTCATAAACCTTTGAGCAGAACCTTACAAGACTCTTCCATGATCTTTGGTTAAGTCTTATTATCTGTGCATATTAATAATACCCTTTATCTTTGGTTTCAGTATAATCCAACATTAACCATAATACATTTATTCTGCTCTATTTCTATTATAACTCTTTTATAATAGAAATTACACATAAACCATTTAATCTTTCATTAACTTACCATTCTCTCAATTCACATGACTTTGCACCTTCACTGATGCCCAACCTGCACTTCAAATATCTACCGTTAATTCTATTGTCTCCATCTAACAATGATCGCACCATATCCCACAATTACATGCACGATCGATATCAGATCAAGAGCACGTGAGATAAGTGGTTTTTCCTTTCCATTGTGTGGCATGTGTCAACCCCTCAGGTTAATCGCATGAAATGGTAGAATACCATTTACCATTTTTTAAGCGCGCGAGATACTACTTATTGCTTCAAAATACTACTCCACATCCGTTAACACATGGCTTAATCTGATCTCTTCATTTTCTTGACTTTATTTTGCGCGACTTAATCCTAGCCATCTATCTCCTTCAATCTCATCCGTTGATTTGACTGATCCACTGACTATGCTTTGCTGCTACATTATTTTGCATCTTGTCTTCACTATGTAATAGTCTTCTTGGCTTCTTTGCCTGTGTATTGATCCTCGCCTTACAGTCTTCAATTTTTCTAATCCCGATCTCCAACTCTGTGTATTTCTCACTTTTCTCCTTTGTCTTGGATATTCTGCGCGTGATTTCCTCCTCAACTTACTTCTGCACACTCTTAACCATTGTTTCTCCTGAGCTTCGACTTGATTCTTCAATTCATTTCACTACAACCTGACCACTGTAATACTTTTCTGTGTTAGGTTTTTTTCCCGTTCTTCTCTGTGTTCTACTCGAACTCCACCTGCATACACATACTATGTGGAAATAACTTAATTATCATACAATTTGCAATTAATCACTCAAGTCACACCACACAAACTCAAGAATTGAGTTATTTGTATTAATAAACAAATATTGACAAAAAATAATTCCTCTCTGGCCTGATCTTCAACATCAATGGCCTTTTCCTTTCCTGCCCGTAGGCTTACAGTCAAATCCTATCTAATATCTAAACTTTAATTCCCTAACTCGCTAACTCTCTAACTAACTCTCTCTATGTCTTTTACGCTTACATTTATACAAAATGTTCTGTAACCTATTTCTTGGTTTAGTCTATGCCTTTTAGGCTTACATTTATACAAAATGTTCTGTAACCTATTTCCTGGTTTAGTTCCATAACCTTCTCAATCAAAATCTTTAAATCTCTTCTTATCCCTAAGGATCCTCTCTAATCCACAAAATCATCAACTAATTCCTAATCTAAGCTTTATCAATCCCTATGAACTCTCAACTGTCCTAATTCTCTCATGTTCCCCAACATTCAATAACATTTACAAAATCCTCCTAATATTTAATTAATTCCTATTCCAAATCCCTCAAAACATTAAGAACTAAATTAATTTGATACATAGGAATCGAACTTCCTTGAAAACACAAGACCCCTTAAGCTAACTAAAATACAATGAAAATGCCAAGCTGGATGCTCCTACATCACTCTCCAATATGTCCAAGCCTTTGATGCCATAACATGGTCTTTTCTCCAGAGACCACTAAACTTTTTGCTCCACTTTCAGGAACCACAAAACTATTGCACCTATCAATAACAATGCTACCTTGTAACTTGTACACAGTTTCTCAAACATTGTTTCTACACCTGCATCATCCATCTTTCTTACATAAATCAGATTTCTGGCTAACGCAGGAATATGCAGAACACTTGGAAGTGTTCTAATCCTTCCACCTTACAACTTAAACTTGACTTTTCCGCGACCAATGATTCTAAACTTCCTGTCATCCCCCAAGAAGACATCACCACCATAATATTTCTCATACTCGCAAAACCATTCTCTATGGGAAGTGAAGTGAAAGGATGCACCTGAGTCAAACAACCATGCCTCATGATCTACATGTGCACTTGAAGAAGAAGCCAAGTACACATCTCCACCTTCATTTGAGGTGGTTTTCACCTCTGCGGAATGAGCATCATCAAATCCCTTTCCTTTCTAAAGAGCTTTAGATTTACAGTCCCTTTTGTAGTGCCCTTCTTTTCCGCATTTCCAGCACACTTTTACAGGTTTTCCTAGAGATTTAGATCTCCCACTCGAGGAATTATTTTTGTTTCTCTTATGGGACCATTCTCGTATAGACAAGGGATCGCCATTGTGACTCTCCATATTTTTCCGTCTCGTCTCCTCCGTAAACAAGGATTAGACTATTTCATCAAACTACAAGGCAGTTGCATTGCTGCCTATTGCAACAACTAGACTCTCCCACGAATTTGGTAGAGAACACAACAATCAAATGCACTTATCTTCATTTAAAATTTTAATATCAACAAATAATAATTGTATCTAATTCTAGACAATGTAATGAGATAATAACATTAATTATCTCATTACATTAATTTGACTTCCTTCCGTGAATGCGCACACTTAATGGCTGATTTAGACCTGATGGCATAAGGAAGTAACCTCAAAAGTGTTTATAAGAAGTATTCATATCCAATTTTTGGCTCTGTTGCTTTTTTAAGCGCTGCCAATGTACCTGCGGGAACAGTTGCAGCTCCAGCAATTGATAAATGTGCACACCAGATTTACTAGAGGAACCTTCGTTGAAGGTTGCCCATTCTTCCGATCGATTGAAAACCTATCTCTGGTGGTGCCGCTAAGAGAATGTTTTCGGTTGTGTGTGTGTAAAATTGTAGATAGCCCTTGAACAAGGCATGTAAATTTATGGTTGATTATTTTTCATACATTGAGATTCTCATTATATTCTGAAAAATTAGCTTTCATTTGCAAGATAAATGCTAGATGCTTTGAACTGGCATAGACTGCTAACATCCCCAGGCTTCTTAATTTCTAGGCGATATATATCGCCGTAACTTTGGATTTGTAAAGAATATAGGGGATCATTAGCTTTATGTAATTATATTTTTCAAGTATGATTCTTCATTCGACAATATTTGTTGATGGATACTTTGGTTCATAACATCTCTGTAAGTGAATATGGAAGCCAATAGGCCTGTAGTTCAAATGTAATTTTGCCAGTCTCTAAAACTAAATAGGCCTCTGTTTTAACCTGTCAATGCATCCTGGTAAATGACATGATTTTTCAGAGACCAAGAAGCATGAGTGAGATTGAAATATGACCTTTTTCGAAAAGAGCCTGGTAACTGTACTGTTGATCATAAGATTGGACTCAACCCTTGTTAGATAACACTCTTGATCATAAGATTGGTCCCGGGGTATTATGCTATGCACCTACTGTTCCACTGGTCTTTTCGGTTATTTCCTTCTTGTTTTGTTCTTCATAATTGCATTATACCCAACTGTGATATTACTATGCTGCAGAAATGATTTGTACCCAAGCTGTAGAAATGATTTGTACCAACTGTGATATCGCTGTGCTGTAGAAATGATTTGCTATGCAAACCTCTTATAAGTCTCCAAGTATCGAAGACATTGCTGGTAATCCATGTGAATTTTCAAACACCAGGGAGCATGAATGGAATAGTATTTTTATTTCAGTTTAACTTTGTACAGGAGCCTGGTAAATGTTCCTTTAAAGCAAGACCCAAACCTATTGTAAATAGTACTCTTAATCATAAGATTTGCCTCAGGCCCTTATCCACCCTTGATCATAAGGTTGGTTCCAGTGCGTTACTTTTATTGACAAGATGCATTTTTTTTAAATAGATGGTCTATTTTTCCTTATTCGTGCAAATATAATAGGACTGCTCTGAGATAATCTGCTATGAATATCTATTGTGTTGTAGAAATATCTGCTATGAGATGATCTCATTGAATATCTACTTCTGTAATCTGAAAAATGAGAACCGAAGATTGAATATGAATAGGAGCTAAGGATGGATGGACTATGAATGTGATTCGATGAGTAGGATTGCAATATCATTAGCTAAAGGATATTTGAAATGAAGGAACTTATGATTTATGGTTCATAGGGAAAGAATACATAAATCAATTTGTAATGAATAGTATTATGCATATTTTTAGGATTATAGGATTTGACAAATTAACGTTTTTAAATTAGAACTAGAAATTGTGATTTATGGTTTATATGGAAAGAATATATAAATCAACTTGTGATGTATAGTACCATGCATATTTTTAGGATTATATGATATATTTAAGATGATATGATCTGACATTAGCATTTCTGAAATTAGAAATAGAATGAATACATATAAGAATTTGGTGTTAAGAATGTCAAAATTAATTGTAATTATTTTATTGAGATTGAAAAGGTTTTAGAGAACCAGTAAAATGAAAAATAAATAAATATACTCAGTTGTAATCTATAAAATATCTGCATCTTAGCATAATGGAATATTTCCTTGAAAGAAAGATAAAATTGTAACCATGCTTATGCTTCGTCATTTGATTAATTAACTCAAACTAAATGTATATATACCCTATTCTTGATGTTAGCAGCAGGAGACCCACCTTATAACCTCTCATTGTCCATCCAAAAGCAAGAAAAGTATTCAACTCTGCCAATTCCCATAGCAAATAAAATAAATTGCTTCAGCACTTCCAGAAGGATCCAGAGGCCTTTCCTCCACTGCCATTGCCCACAAAGTAATAATACAACACGTGGAAATATTAACTTTGTTGCTTAGCAGGTTTAGTTTTTTAATATAAAACCACAAATATATGTATTATTCAATGACTTCAATATAATTTGGGGATTTTTCTCTATGAATTGAAGAATGTCTTTATAATTTCACACATTCTATTGATTTTTGTGGCACTTGTGTTTTTCTAGTGTAAGAAGATTTGATGTGGGTAAAACTTGATGACATAGAACTAGCCATATGTTGAAACACATGGTGGTTCTTGGTTGAGTTATGCATGGCTCAATGAAATCATTTACTTATGGAGGTCATGTAGTAAATACTATGTAATTTAGTGTGTAGAAAGAACAAGTAATAAATAAAAAAATGCGAATAAGAGTAAATGTAGCATTTTTTATAAAGTAAAACATCAATAAATCTAATAAGTAATAAAGACAAAAGAAAGAGGAAGACATAAAATTGTTATGAAAAAAATATAAGAGTTCGAAGCAATATTAAACAACTAGCTTACCAAGAAAGTATTGGAAAATTAGCATTTAATTATCAGCTTACCAAGAGGGTTTTGGAGAATCACTATTGTATTAAAGGTGTAGCTTCCCATTGACCCAATTATTAATGAAATGGAATTGTTACATGTGAATCATTCAATCGCTGAGGGGGTAGAATACTAATATGGATTGTAAATTCTCTTTTACACTAAATTGCCTCAAATTAAAACAAATAATTAGTGGAGCAGTCACACAATATGATTCAACTATATTCAATATAACCATTCAACTATATTCAAGAGAAAGAGAAAGGATACTTAAACTATAAACAATAAAATCAATACTTAATGGAGGTTTAGTTAAAGAAAATGTTTAAAATGTGAGTTATATTCCTATTTAGAATTTTAATTCATTCTTATTTATATTTTAGATGGTTTTAGCTTAGAGTTAATTTTCAATCTTTAAACTAATTTTTTATTTGAAGTTTTTCATTTTATGATACTATCATTTTTCTTTAGTGGCTCTATTTCCATCTCTATTTCTATCACAAGGAATTGCATAGTTTCTACAATTTTAAAATCTCCTCTCTCTTCTCTACCATTGTTTGAGAGATTTTAAAATTGCAATTTTTTTTAAAGAATCATGGCTTTTGTACCATTATAAACATATTTTGTATTTCACTAGTGTTTTTATATAAAACCACAAATATATGTATGATTCAATGTCTTTCATATAATTTGAGGATTTTTCTCTATAATTTCACACATTCTATTGATCTTTGTGGCACTTGTGGCTTTTTAGTGTAGGGAGAATTGAAGTGGCCCACACTTGATGACATAGAACGAACCATATGTTGGAACACATGGTGGCTTTTGTTTGAGTTACACATGGGCTCAATGAAATCATTTACTTATAGAGGTCATGTAGTAAACACAAAGTAATTTAGTGTGTGTAGAAAGAACATGTCATAAATAAAAATGTGAATAAGAGTAAATGTGGCATTTTTTATAAAGTGAAACATCAATAAATCTAATAAGTAATAAAGACAAAAGAAAGAGGAAGACATAAAATTGTTATTAGAAAGATGTGAGAGTTGGAAACAATGTTAAACAACTACTCTTTGCTTTCAAGATTGAGAAGAAATTGATAATAAAATTTATTTTGATATTTTATATAATTGTACAACTTTATGTTGCTCAAATGATCTCCTAAACGTAATTTGATTACAAGATCTTTTGTGGCATCCCCTATCCAAGGTTTGAAAATATAAATATGAAATTACTCCCTTAGATTTGATAATGTAGAAAGTCTAGAGGAGTTAGTGTTACACTAAAATAAAAACATTTCATAAATAAATTTAAGTTATGCATTTTTAATTTGAGCTTTATAAAATTTGTTAAGAAACCATTAAATTTATAAACAAAGAGTGGTGTTGTCTACTGAATTCACGATGAAAGGGACATGTGAATATGAAATGAGGCAACATAAATATCTCAAGAAATCTTTCTACAGTGGAGTAAGGAATATGATATGGAAAAAACAATGAGATTGGATCAAGAGATTAGATCATATCACCAAAACCTTTATGTTTGAATTCAACATGAGGATGCATAACCATTAGAAACCACCTCACAACTTTGAAGGGTTAGTTTGGATCTCTTAATTAGACAATATGGAGAAAAATGGAAAGCAAATGAAACAAGAGATATGGAAAAAATTCTGGAGTATTAATACATTAAAAAATCCAATGATAATAAGATAAGAGAATCATTAGTGGTAAATAGAACAAAGATGCATTTATCACAAAGACAAAATCCAAAAAGGAAAATTAATCATGCTAGAAAAATATATGAGATGTGTCCTTACAGACTAGATCTTACTAGTATACAAGTCATAAAGAAAATAATGACAAAGGGATTCAAAAGAATAAGTAACTAAACACTTATCACATTCAACACTTAGAGATTTTAGAGATAAAAGCCTAGAAAGGCAAGGTTTGATTAGAGAGATAGAGATAATAAGAAGGTTGAATGAGACTATTGCTATCTCCATTATACACATTGCTTCATAAGATGAAAAATGATGAACATATAAAATAAAAAGAGAAAGGGAATTATATGGAGGGGAGTTAATACGGTTATCTTGCTTATAGACATTGATTTATAACATGAAAAATAGCATATATGAACCAAATAAATAAAAAGGGAAGAGGAAGGGAACTCTTAAAGAACCTAAAATGCATTAAAAGGTTTACAATAATCTCTAATTTATTATTTTTTAAAGCAAATGTATATGTCTCAAAAATAGGGGTTAATAGAGTAGTTATGAATGGGAATAATCAATCCTATAGCCATCAAAACCATAGGGTTTGTATTCAAGATCTCAAGTGGAATGGATATATAGAGCAAGAATGAAATGTGGTGATGAAAATTTGACATTTTATATAATTTTTCAAATTAAAGCCTTAAAATTTTCAAATGTTTTGAATATTGACATGTATATAAAAAAACATTTTGTAGGCAATTATGTCATTTTATGACTAATTTTTTCAAAAAATACTAATGTCATTTAATGTGTCAAATTGATGTTTAATTATGCTTGTCTATAATATTTTTGAAAAAGTTAACTAGTAAATTTTGTTCCCAACACCTAATTTAGCATTCAATACCTACACACAAACACAATCTGCACATAATGTAATAATACTATTTTACAGTATTTAAATTTAAATTTTAGAAAATTATATTTCTATGTTTCTTTTCCAAAGTCAATTAATTAACATTTGAATCACATTTTTATACATCTTTCTATTCAAACCATTCTTTTTTAAATATCCTGATGAAAATTTAACATTTTTTAACATTTTTTAAGTTAAATCTTTAAAAAAGTGTTGTGAATTTGGACATATAGTTAAAAAACAATTGGTAGGGAATTGTGTTACCTTTATTATTTTTTTTTTCAAATAAGGTACCAATGCCATTTAATGTGTCAAATTTGTGTTTAATTAAATCTTGTCCCTAAATTTTTTGAAAAAGTTAACTAGTAACTTTTGTTCCCAACACTTAATTTAGCATTCAATCTATACGCACACAAGGAAAGAATAAATACATGATGTAGTAGTACCCTCTTACATTATTTTATCTTTAATTTTTAGAAAATTATCTTTCTATTTTTTTCCAAAGCTAATAATTAATATTTGAATTGCATTTTATACACCTTGTGTTCCAAACAATTCTTGTTAAAATGTGGTGATGAAAATTGGCATTTTACGTAATTTTTTAAATTAATGCCTTAAAAACTCTTGTTAGTCACTACCTTGCCAAGGACTATAGTATTCGCGTCAAAGTGCGTTGACTCTCCATTATTTTGTTTTTTTTTATGACAATTTTAACCAAAGTTTCAGGAAAATGCTAAATATTTCTATTTTCCATAAATTCAAAAATATTTTCTATTTTTTTGCAAATCTTATTTCTAATTTTCTATTGGTTTATCAACCTTTGATGGGACATAATTCCCCTGGTGGAGAGCATCTTATTTTTTCTATTTGTCAGTGTCTCACAATTCATTTACAAATTAAAAAAAAAAAAAAATTATTCTTTTGTTTGGCCATTCCATTGGTGAGTGTTGTGATATAACATTGGCACTGACATGATTATGGTGTTGTTCTACCCAATGACGATAGAACTAACACAGTTGCAAGTCCTTTACATAGGCGGGGGAGGGGGAAGGGGAGATGGGGGGAGGCGGTTGAACAATTGTGTAGAGGAAGCAGGTCCTTTACGTAGGTGGAGGTGGGGAGGCTAAACAATTGTGCATTTTCTTGTGAAGAGGAAGCGGGTTCTTCACGTAAGCGGGGGATGTTGAACATTTTTGCACAGCCAGAAGCTTCCTCCACACACCGCCAATCCTCTTGTTTTACTTTGATCCAGGTGGATATTGGTTGCCACCCACCAAGCCCACTTAGACCCCTACCATTGTTTCTTTCAGCTTTTCGGTTTCCTTAATTGTAGCATAGTTTACTATTTTTAGCAGTTTTTTGGGTCCTGAACTTCTAGAGCCATTTTTGAGGCCCTAAATGATATTTTTTTTGGGAAAACTGGGAGCAACATGGGTCCATGGACCGATGTTGCTCTTCCCAAAGTTGTAGTTCTCAGATAGATCTTTCTAATGAGATATTGTTTGCATCAAATGGAGATCGTATGCCACAGTTTGGTCTTTCATCTTCTAGGGTTAGGTTTTTGGATGTTTAGGATTTTTCATTGTTTCTCAACAATAAATAGGCCTTCGAGCTTCATTGTAACATAGTTCAGAGGCATGTAGCCACCACGTCTCTTCTCAGAGATAAGCTACCATCGCCCTAGCTAGTTTATTTGCATTTTTGTTTGTAAGCATATTTCAGTATTTTACATTAATGAAATGAAGTATTATTTCCGCTGCATCTCTGTGTTTATGCTTATCTCTATAATTTGTTGTGTTCCTGTTTAAATCTATATCAGTGGTATCCGAGTGGTCTGTTTTTTCTCTTTTTTTCTTTGCATGTCCCCAACAAGGTTGGGATATAAGGAGTTAGGGCTTGAACTAGTCGAACCTTTGCAAGACCAGCCTCGCAAATCCCGATGACCTCCCATGGTGGATGAAAAAGAAGACGAAGGGGCGGGAGATCTTATCAAAATATTGCTCGAAGAAACCCTCGATGACAAAGGAATGTGGTGATGGACAACTTTGCCCAAATCCTTCAATAGCTACCCAAGGGCGATGTATCGGCTTCCAATAGCTACTCTGGATATGCCACATTGTTTAAGGTACAAATTAATTTTGAAATCCCCATATTCGAGGTTCAAATAGATGTAGATGTTGTTGATAAATGGTTAAATCTGCTAGAGGGTTATTTTTCTATTCATGATTTTTCCAGTCGGGAAAAGATTATTTTCGCTTTTCTCAAAGTAGCCCCCCATGTCAAGGACTGGTGGGAAACCTACTGCGAGCAGAAGGATGAAAGTGCAGGCTCACTATTTTCAACTGCACCCACTTGGAAAGCATTCTAGGATTCCATCAAGGAGCAATACTACCCTGTCAGAAGATATGAGGATCATTACATAATGTGGACCACGTTGTAGTAGGGAAGGGACCAAGATGTGCTAGAGTTTACGAATATTTTCCATACCCTTCGTACAAAGTTGGGTATCAAGGATTCGAAGCCGAATTTGATACTCAAATACCACGGCTGCCTGCACAAGTACATCTATGAAGAATAGAATTCCTGAACATCTCCTCACTCGACACAACATATTGATATGTTGTCAAGCTCGAGAAAAAGTTTAAACAGAAGAAGCGAGACTTTGGATCTGCGAATCCAAAGTAAGGGAAAGGTTCCCCAAAACTGCAAAAAAAGGACAAAGCTAAGGCAAGGCGGCCCAAGACAACCTGCCAAAGCTACAAACAAAGAACAGTACTGTGAAGCTGAAAGAGGACACGAGAAAGTGGTGTGAGTTCCATAAGAGCTCCACTCACAACGCAAGTGAGTGTTGGGCCAAGCAGTCATTGGTGGTTGAGCTAAAGGTTTTAGAATCAGATGCATGTTCCGACTCTGAGTCAGAACCCGACAAGGCGAATGACAAAGGGAAGCAGATTATTGATGCGGAGCCCAACGTTACTGTTTCCACCATGAAGATCCAGAAGGAGGAACCCGAAGATCAAGAGGAGGAGGAGCATCTCTTCCACTCCCAGATGTGGATAAAGGGCTCCCTGCTACAGTTCATTATCGACAGCGGGAGCCAAAAGAACCTCATTTCAGCAGAGGTCGTGAAGCGACTAGGCTTACCGACCACAACACATCCACAACCTTACACCATTGGGTGGCTTCACAAAGGATGGGATCTTCACGTGAGCTAGCAGTGTCGCCTTCCATACAACATCAAGCCCTTCACAGATGAGGTATTGTGTGACATTGCTTCCCTTGAAGTTTGTGATGTATTATTAGGACAACCATACTTGTGGAAGCGACATGTTATGTATAAATCAAGGCCCCATGTTGTTATTGTTGCTTTGATAAATAAGTTGTACATGATACTAGAGGTAGCACTGCTCATTTTCAAAACCAGGATTTTTTTTTTCTTGATGATACGCCCTCAAGGAAAGAAGAAGATGGTGGCCACGACCTCTAGACAGGGCCCCTCTGCATGACAACTACAGATGGACAAGGTTGTGGAGGAGTACAAGGACATCTTCACCTCCCCCGCAGGGGTTCCTTTGCACTGTCAAGTCAAGCACTCCATCGATTTGACCCCAGGTGGGTTGATGCCCAATGGACCAATCTATCGGCGCTATGTTCTAGAGAACAATAAAATCAAGAGGTAGATTTAGGAGCTGCTATAGAAAGGCCACATCCGTTCGAGTTCATTGCCTATGGGAGCCCGATCGTGTTGGTACAAAAGAAGGATGGGACTTGGAGACTCTGTATTGACTATTGGGCGATGAACAAGATCATTTTCCATAATAGGTACCTGATGCCATGGATTGATGACCTCCTAGACAACCTAAAGGGGGCAAAATATTTCATCAAGATCGATTTGAAGTCAAGATATCATTAGGTACAAATAGAACCCTTCGATGTGTGGAAGATTTCCTTCAAAGCCAAGGAAGGTATTTTTGAATGGTTGGTTATGCCTTTCGGATTAACGAATGCTCCTGCAACCTTCATGAGGCTAATGGATGACATCTCGCAGCCATTCACCAACTAATTTATAGTGGTATACTTGGATGACATCATGATCTTCAGCTAGAGTTGGGAAGAGCACCTCCAACACATCTGATACGTTCTCCAAACACTACGACAACACAAGTTATGTGCCAATTTGGAGAAATGCACTTTTGGCATGACCCAGGTTTAGTATCTGGGATACATTATTGATGAGCAGGGGGTGCATGTGGATCTAGCCAAGATCCACGTCATTCAGGATTGGCCATCTCCAACCACTCTGACAGAGCTCCACAACTTTCCAGGTCTTTCCAACTTCTACCACAGGTTCGTGTTGGGATTTTCTCATATCGCTTGGTCCTTGAGTCAAGTCACCAAGGGAGGAGTGAAAGCAAAATTATTTTGGTCTGAAGATCAACAGAAGGCATTCACAGAGTTGAAAGATCGCCTCTGCTCAGCACTAATGCTTGCATTACCATACTTGCAACAACCATTTGAGTTCAAGACAGATGCCTCTGACTATGCAATTGGGGTAGTCCTTACTCAACATGGGCATCCAATGGCATATCACAGTGAGACACTTTCAGACACAGTCTGGAAGTATCCCACTTATGACAAAGAGATGTATTCCATTGTACAGGCCTACTGACAATAGAAGCATTACATTTTGGGGAAGGAAACGGTCATCCACACAGACCAACGACCCCTGCAGTTCATACAGACATTTTGTGGCCACAATTACCACCCTATTAAAACATGCTCTGATAAAAAATTTTGAATGGGCCCCCTATAAGTCTGATCTATCATCTCTCTGAATGATCCTTTTCATCCCAGTGATTTTAACTCTATGAAGAGCAGAATCTTCCATTCACAAATGGTGAAAGCCCCTTAACAAACCCCTCACATATAAACTTGTTAAGCCCTTCATTCATATGCTCATCAGGGTTTGCCTCGCTTCAAAAACCCTTCATCGCATCATTGTCCCGTTATAATCCCTTTACAAAGGAAACCCTTCGCAGATTACATATATCCTCCCTCTTTCACTTATCGCATTCATCCTGGGCGCATAATGCATGCCATAAGGCCCCGGACTTGACGGCGTTACGAACCACAATATATACATTTTCAGGTCCGAAAGCACGTCGCATTTCGCAATCGGCCTAAGTCCAAGGTTTATGTATATATCGCGTGCCCCTGGCCTCCGGACCTGCCGACACTATGCACCGTATTGTATACATTGTCGGGTCCGACCCCAATCGCATATCGCGTCTCGACGGAGCCCGGGCCTTATACATAATACGTGCAACGATATGGTGTACCCGCCGAGATATCAAATACGAATTATATATTTTCTGGTCTAAAGCCTTATTGCATATCATGATCAGCGGAGCCCCAGGATTGTGCATATTGTGATATGTGATAGGCCAAACCTGATGATATTTATAGACTCTAACATGTAACATTTGAGGTCCGGCTTGAGCGATCGGGGTGGGATTTCTTGTGTTTTCATATATTTTCCAAATTTTCCAAAATTACAAAGGGGTTGGGTTTTCAGTGTAAAAGGAGGGCTTGTGGAGTCCCGATAGTGTAATCGTGCATCAGGGAAGTAGAAGGCATGGGTATTGTGACTCGCGGGGGTGCTGATACCCGATTGCGATTTAAAAGAAGCCCTCAAAAAATTGTGCCAAGCCTATGGGTTGAGCGGGAAATTATATGTTGACTGTGTATTAGGCATAAATCCTTTTCACATTTGTTTCGTAGTTTATAAAATGAATGAAGGCAGCGTTTATGTTTGATTGAGAATTTATGTTTTATTGTTCACAATTATCAAGCTAATGATAGCTATCCTTGCAGGTGAGAAGTAAAGGACGTAGGAGGGGATTCGAAGAGCCATGTATGTAGAAGCATTGCATTTAAGGGTCTGGTCGCAAGAGTTTCGGGTCATAACCCCACGCGTTGCCTGTACATTTCGTAAGCAGAGTTGTCCCAGACTTCATTATGGGAAGACAACATACAATCACCCTTTTTACAAACATTTGTTCACTTCCTCAGGAAAGGAATCGATCTGGCCGTTATGCTTTCTATGTGCCAACGGTCATGCTGACGATCCTATCCTTGCGTACTCGATTTGCATATCTGAAATAGTGGGAAGATGAAGAGGTAGGGGAAACTTAGAGTCAGGGGCATTTGCATAAGTATTACCTCCGAAGAGGAGAAAGGGCTTTTGATTTTCGAGAAGAATAGTTTTGCTTTATTGTGGATAAGAAGGACTATTTTGGGGGAAGAAGGAACCCTTAGTTTCAAACTCATTGTATTGTTTTGGATCATAGTGTTGTTACTACCATGAATGTAAATGTGATTTGTATTTATGTATATTGATGACTTACAGTTCACTATTAGTCTTGTTAAATTGAATGTGATTCAGTTTCATGGTTAACTTGTGAATGGTCTCTGATTTGAAACTAAGTTAAACATCAGTTGCAAGTTTTAATTCCATAGAAGAATGTGGATTCCTATATCAGTGATTGGATTGCAATTTAGCTTTAATACAGTCTTGTCCAGTTGTGAATTCAATGATTGATTCATTTGGACTTGAATCTATGCATGATGTTTAACATTCTTTATCATGCTCCTGTTGAACATATATATGATGTTTAAACCTCTGTATTATGCTCTTGCAGGATAGATTAGGATAGCTAGGATTAGATTAGAGTAGTTAGAAGTAGTATAGATAGGATTTAATACATAGAGGTTAGTTGTTTTGTTTTGTTGATTTAATTGAAGTCCTCCTCCTGGAAGCAATCTTTCAACATGTTCAAATGGTTTACAGGGTCCCTTAAAACCCATCGAAGCTAGCCATTCCAAACGAAAGTAGGTCTAATTGGGGCTTGTGATTGGGTTAGTTCCCCTTGTTGGCATAGTGCACATTAGCCATGCCAACAAATTAGCGCTAGAAGGGCTTGAACCACCATCCCCAACTTTTCAAGATTTCATCTATAAGTGCCACGCATGGATTCAAAAGGATTAATGTATTGATCATTAAGGTCAGAGAGATCCTGCCACACATTTGAAAGAGCCTCATTTTGAAGAAACAAAGACCCCTCTAAGTCTTGTTTCCGCGTCACCCAAGGAAGAGGGAATGTGGGAGTATCCTGTCACTCAGGAACAACCAATCAAAATGCTTACTCGGGCTTACACTCGTTCCCTCTCTTAGCTTCCCATATTTTACTCTTTACCTCTGACAACTAAGAGAAAGCCAAGGATCTTTACCCTGAGTGAAGATACATCTGGAACCACTTCTCTCGAAGATATTGTGCTAGAATCCTTGAAAAGTATCAACACCCCTTGGGAAGAAATTCTTAAGGATTCCCTTCTAAAGGTAACTCCTCACTCGATTTTGAGAATCCTAATGGAGAAGCCCCCTACCAAAACTTCCCTATCCATAGTATGGCCAACGTTCACCCTCTAGGTGGGAATCAACCTCCACTTCCTCCTCAGGGTGGGAATCAACCCCCGCCTCCTCTAGGAGCACTCCCTCCCTGGCTTGCACAGGATGTCGTAGCGATACCGAGGCAGCAACATCCCTTACCCAAAAATGCAAAAAGAGTGTTACCTAATTTCGACCATGAGAGAGGAGATACCATTAATAACCATATTCGCTCTTTCTTCCTAGCCTTGCATAGGTTGGGGGTCACCGATAAAGATGTGGTGTGCCACCTATTTTTTACTTTGATTGGTGTAACCTCCACATGGTATTTCATCTTGAGAATAGGGTCAATCGCCTCTTGGGATGCTTTTCAGCAGGCCTTTTTAGACAATTTTGGTGATGACAAAACACCTATGGCCTTAGTTTTGTAAATATCCCATATAAAAATGGAAACCAAAGAGAAGGTTCAGGATTTTAACATCTGGTTCAACACCTTGTTCAACAAAATCCCAGCCACTACTAGAGCTACTGAGGAAGTGCACATGGATTTCTATATCTCTGCTCTCCCTGTCCCTACGACGATGTGGGTTAAAAGGAGTAATGTGCAAACCTTACAAGGTGCTATCGATGAAGCAATAAAGGTCGAGAATGAAATGCGCAGTCTTACAACATGCCACCCTACAACTAGAGAAAAGAAAGCCTCTCAGACATCCAAGAAGAATAATGGAAATGATAACAAAGGGGCTGAAACTAAAGAAAAGGACACCATGGATGTGGAAGGGTTGCATCGTATCATTAAGAAACTAACGAACATATTCATTGATATGAAAAGGAATCATGGAGAGAGTACTAGTGGTAATGGAGGAGACTATAACAACAGAAAGCCCTTCAAGCCTTTCTATCGTAAGAAAATAGAAGGTGGTCATGGCCAACTTGCATTGCCTGCTCCACCTAATGAAGGGGCTTTAAACACAGAAGAGTTGGCTCTTATTGGATTGCTCCTTAACAAATAAGAACCTATACTGGAGCTCAAACCAGAACAAGGGAATGAGGAGGAATACCAAGTAGAAGAATCCTCAGATGAGGAAACCCAGATAAATGTATTGTGGGATTTCCACAGTGATGAGAATGACGAAGAAGGGGATAACATCGCATAAATCAATGCTAATGAAATCCACACACGAAGTAAATGGCCGCTCCCAGATGCAACAAAGCCCTTAGACTGAAAAAAGCAAGATGTTTGCCCTGTGAAAGCATCCGCTCCCAGAGTTCCTGTTGAGAATAGTAGACCTGGAAGTCAATCCAAGAATGCCCCTGTTGCAAGTCACCTAGAGAAAGAAAATGCATCTCCCACTACAACAAAGACTACTCAAGACGTTAAACTCCCATCTAAGAATGGAAAAATAGGTATGTTTACTCTGCCATATCCTGTTTATAACATTGATTACAATATTGTGGAGGATCTCAAGAAGTCTAGGGCTAATATCACATATTTTGACTTGTTAAAATTAATGCAGCAAAGAGATTTGTTGTTGAAAGCTATGAATGAGCGGAACTGTAAAACCCCCACCATCTTAAGCACCCAAACCAAGAAGCCAATGTCCAAACTTGTTAGCACGACTAACACAACCCAAATACCATCAGCTATGGAGGCCATGTTATCTAAAATGAATCGAAAGCCCCAAGATGTCAGTGCGGCCATGATAGGGAGGAAATCAAAATCTATGACTCCACACTTCCTTATCACTTTCGAAATCTTCAACATGAATGTGCATAATTTCTTGATAGAATCTGGCACCTCATCCACTGTTATGCCTTACATTGTTGCTAAGAGACTTCAGGCAATACCCGATAAAACTAAACCTTGAATTATGTAATTGGATAGAACGAATGTGAGAGTTATTGGGGAGCTGAAAGATGTGTTGATTCGGATGGCTACTAAACCTCAATACACTCAAGTCATTGATATAGTGGTAGTGGATATACACAAGGCTCAAGGAATGATGCTTAGTAGGGACTGGTCATCAAATCTAAATGGATATTTCTCAACTGATTAGTACCATCTTTTGTTGCCTCAGAGGGGAAAAAGTGATATGCTGAGAGTGGATCGGGAAAGATACATGAAGTACGTGGTAACGGAACCAAACATCCCCAATGAACCTGTAATGGTCTATAACTCTATCCTTGGGAATTATAGTTTCGATGTTTATGCCACGAAAACCTGTTTCGGAGAGTGCCAAGTAGAAACAGTCAAGGAGGCTTTGACAAACACACAGTTAGAAGAAAGAATTAAACACCCCCATAATCCAACTGATGAATTACCTTGTATTATAGTAGATGATAGCATCAATTTAATAGGAAGTTGTTCTTTTAGCGTAACATTAGAGTTTATTTTCGGGACACCCCACTTTGGTGACTCTAACTGTCTTGAAAGTGCAGGCGCTGGAAGCATTTTCATTGACCCACTAGGGAACTAACTTCTGATGGCCAGCCGGTTGGAATGCACGCGCACCAATAACGCAGCATAACATGAAGGCTTGCTCAAAGGCCTGAGAAGAGCCATTGAAAGAAATGTAAAAAAATTTAGAGCTTTTGATGACCCACAGACAATGGTGAACTAGGTGAAGAAAAAGATACACTACATTCCACCACACTTGGTGAGGTACCAACTTGAGGTGTTTGAAGGTGATAATCAAATCCTTGAGTTCTTGCATTGCGAAAGAACACCCAGAAACGCAACCATTAACAAAAGGGAGCATGGAAAACTTATAAACGGAAGTGAAGACGAGATGATATCTTTGATTGAGAAATTTATTTACTTTTCATCTCTCATAAGTGAGCCAACAGGTAAGCACACAAAATCACAACACTCATGGCTGAGCCCATTCCAAGTTGTGGAAAAAATTGGTCATGGAATTTACAGATTGAAAACCTTACAAGGAGAAACTGAAATAATCCCTGTTTATGGCCAGCATCTCAAGAGATACTCCCAGTAGCCACCACATGATGGTTACCTCTTGAGTAGGTTAGAGTTCATTTCATTTTGCTGTTAGTGTAGTTGTATTCCTACCCTTTCTATTTGTTTTCTACAAAGTCTATTTTCCTGCTGTTTTGAATTACATTCCTTTTCAACCAACTGATTATAGCCCTCCAGTCTCATTCTACCTTTCAGATGTTCCCTCATTCACTACTCTCGGCCTTTCCCTTCCTCATTAACTTGTTGATGATTCTATTGTTCCCAAATCCATCATTTCCCTACAAATCAAACAAACTTTCTATCATCCCATGAGCACTTGAGAATCAACAGTGGAATGCAAATCGAAACCCCTCATTGGCATTTGTTGGGAACTATATGAGATCCGTTGATAACTTGGATATCTGGAGCATGTAGAGCATCTCTATAAAACAAAAAATGTGTAACTATAGCTGGACTAGCATCGAGGAACACTGCATTTAAATAAATCTCACTCAGACCTAGCCTATACTTGCTTGTAAGGTTTACAGTCATTCTCCATTGGTCCCATCCACCACACTAAATGGTCCAATACCTGTTACTCACAAGTAAACCTCCTTTCATGGGCTAAGCTCATTGTCTCATACCCTGTGGAAAATCTAATTGTGCTCTAGTCCTTGTGCCTGAAACTGGAAGGACTTATCTAAAAAGAAATGAAATGTCAAGTCCTTGTGCCAATCTGGAAGAACAGGTTGTTTGGGAAGCCGGTTAGAGTAAGGACTGTTGCTGGGCTCAGAGTACCGGTTGACATAGCAAGCCTAACCTTGCTTAAGCAGTTTAAAAATATGGCATGATCCATGACTGCGCCCCATTCAATCAATGAAAATATAGCACTGAAATTCTCATATAAAGTGCAAGAAAAACATGTCTACATCAAGCTTGATGAGCAATAAAGAGTTGAGGTACACACCTAAACAGGTATGGACAGACTAGTGATGGCCCCAAAGGGATTTTTGAAAGTGGGAAATAGGTAAAGGAAGGTCAATAAGCCCCATAATATTGCCATTGGAGAATGTCTATCAAAATCATATCAACAAGTAGAAGTTATTTGTCTCTATCCCTCCTAAAGCAGTTAATGTTTAAGTGGAACCCATGCTTGTCCATCTATATAGTTTTCATTTCAAGTTTATCTTAACATCCTGATGTTTTATTGATTTGAACGTTATTTGGAAACATAGATAACTGGTTCACCCAGCAGTTCACCATTTGTTGTGGCCACAACTACCACCGTATTAAAACATGTTCTGATAGAAAATTTTGAATGGGCCCCCTATAAGTCTGATCTATCATCTCTCTGAATGATCCTTTTCATCCCAGTGATTTTAACTCTATCAAGAGCCAAATCTTCCATTCACAAATGGTGAAAGCCCCTTAACAAACCCCTCACATATAACCTTTTTAAGCCCTTCATTCATATGCTCATCGGGGTCTACCTAGCTTCCAAAACCCTTCATCGCATCATTGTCCCGTTATAATCCCTTTACAAAGGAAACCCTTCACAAATTACATATATCCTCCCTCTTTCGGTTATCGCATTCATCCTGGGAGCATAATGCATGCCATAAGGCCCCAGACCTAATAGCGTTACGAACCACAGTACATACATTTCAGGTCTGAAAGCCCATCACATATCGCAATCGGCCTAAGTCCAAGGTTTATGTATATATGGTGCACATGTGGCCTCCAGACCTGCCAGCACTATGCACCGCATTGTATACATTGTTGGGTCTGGCCCCAATCGCATATCGCGTCTTGGCGAAGCCTAGGCCTTAAACAGAATACGCGCAGCGATATGGCGGCCCCACTGAGCTATCAAATACAATTTATATATTTTCGGGTCTGAAGCCTTATCACATATCATGATCAGCGGAGCCCCAGGCTTGTACATATTGCGATATGCGATAAGCTGGACCCAACAATATTTATAGACTCTAACATATAACATTTGAGGTACGGCTTGAGCGATCGGGGTGGGATTTCCTGTGTTTTCATATGTTTTCCAAATCTTCTAAAATTACAAGGGGGTCGGCTTTTCAGTGTAAAAGGTGGGCCTTTGGATTCCCGATAGTGTAATCTCGCATCGGGGAAGCGGAAGGCATGGGTACTGCAATCTCTGGGGGGGCTGATATCCGATTGCAATTTAAAAGAAGCCCTCAAAAAACTATGACAAGCCTGTGGGTTGAGTGGGAAATTGTATGTTGACTGTGTATTAGGCATAAATCCTTTTCACACTTGTTCCGTAGTTTATAAAATGAATGAAGGAAACGTTTACGTTTGATTAAACATTTATGTTTTATTGTTCACAATAATCAAGCTAATGTAGCTATCCTTGCAGGTGAGAAGTAAAGGACGCAAGAGGGGATTCGAAGAGCCATGTGTGTAGAAGCGTTGCATTGAAGGATTTGGCCACAAGCGTTCTGGGTCGGAACCCCACGCATTTCCTGTACATTCCATAAGCAGAGTTGTCCCTAGCTTCATTATGGGAAGGAAACATACAGTCACCCTTTTTACCAACATCTGTTCACTTCCTCAGGAAAGGAATCGATCCAGCCATTATGGTTTCTACGTGCTAGCGGTCACACTGACGATCCTATCCCTATGTACTCGCTTAAAGAGGCAGGGGAGACCTAGAGTCAAGGGCATTTGCATAAGTATTACCTTCGAAGAGGAGAAAGGGCTTTTGATTTTCAAGAAGAACAATTTTTCTTTATTGTGGATAAGGAGGATTGTTTTGGGGGAAGAAGTTGTTGAAAATGCAACAAGATGATGGAGCTTAGTGAAAAGAAGTCGCCTTCACTAAGTGGGCCCGCAGGCTATTT